>PVKA01003685.1:90690-107376 GCA_004027165.1 Ctenomys sociabilis | reverse complement strand
AAAAAAAAAAAAAAAAAAAAAAAAAAAAAATATTGTAGGTGTGGGAATTCAGCAAAATAATCCAATATAGTTCAGAAGTCCATAATAGTGGTGTGTTATCTACAGAACTGGCAATGTCAGAAACTGTTGACTTGAGCCTTCCACAGTTCAGCATATTAATATGGCTTTACTTTTTTTTTCCATTTATTTTTATTTTATTAAAATACAAATGTCAATCAGACAGTTTCAAGACACCTTAACCATACAGAGTCGATGAATTATACATTGCAAACTGTTTTCATAAAGTTTTGGTATTGTACAAGGTGCATACATGAAATTATATTTACAGGTTTTTTTATAGCTGAATTATATCAAAGATTCAATAATTATTTACCTAGTGGATGACCATAGCACTAAAAGCCGACATGATATCCTGTCCAACCACCATTAGTGCAGATCTTACCTCTCATAGAATTATGTAGAAGCACAGCGTTATCTATCCCAACTGTACTGTCTATACACACACATCCTGATTTTTTCTTTCTACAACCCTTCCTTTGTCTACACCTGTCAAAAGTGGGCACTCCATTGACATTCAACTACCTAGGTTTTTGAACTCGACACCACAATCCAACACAGTCCAGCATTCTGCAACCATAGGGAGTTATTCAAAGAAATTGTCGACCATATCCATTTACAGCTCAGCTTAATATTATGGGCTCACGATGTATACTTCATTTTTATACATTTATGCTTTTCTGCTGGATGGTTAATACCTAGGTAGATCAAAACTTATATACCAACACATGTACTTTATATTTCCTATGTGGTCATTACACTATATTAATAGATTGAAATCTAAAAACCACATGATCATCTCAATTGATGTAGAGCAAGCCTTTGACAAAGTCCAACACTCATTCATGTTCAAGGTCCTACGGAAAATTGGAATAGATGGACTCTATCTTAACTTGATAAAAGCCATCTGTGACAACCCAAAAGCTCATATAATCCTAAATGGGGAAAAACTGAAATCTTTTACTCTTAAATCAGGTACAAGACAAGGATGTCCTCTATCACCCCTCCTATTCAATATAGTGTGTGTGTGTATTTACACAATGCAATCTCATGATTCATAGTTTAGGGACCTAAGCTTGTTGCTTTCCTTTATTGAATGGATCAGCTGACTGATGTTCCATGACACAGTATACATTTCATAAGACAAACATATCCCTTTCCTGTGATAATGTCATGTGGGGTTAGAATCAATAGATTCTTTCTTGAGGATATTAAGAGAGATAGAAAATATAGAAAGGACTAAGTTCAGAAGGGCAGAAGTAGGCCTGCATGCAGCACCACAGGGGACCTTTGGAGGGAGAAGAACGCCCACTTGGGCCTAGACCTATGGGAAAGCTCAGCTAAGTAGAAGAAGAAAGGTAGGGAATATTCTGAGACAAAAAAGAAATGGATTGAAAAGACAAGCAAAGGCTGTAGGAAAGAGATGGTATAGCATGATTTCCTGTCTGATACTGGGCATGCTCAGATTGGGTCTGAGAGGTCCCAATCTATAGCTTTGTGCATGTCCCCCTCCCTTTGCTGGGTGATTTTCCGCAGATGTGGGGAGGTCATCAGAGAGTCTGTGCATATTTTCTGCCTCTCCAGAAAGTACACAAAATGTGTTTATGCTATGCCTAAACCTCTGTCTGTGGACTCTACATGCATTGTGCAGGCTCCAAAGAGAGGACAGACATCTGCACGTGTGAAGAAGTGGCAGGTGCAGACTTAGGTGCAAAGGGCAGTGAGGATACTTCACTGTGGTCTACAACATGGTAATGTGTGAAGTCCTGCTGACAAACGCTGTGGGCAGAGTGAGAGTGAGAATGGACCTAGTGTGGCTGGAGCCAAATGAACAGGGCAACTGCGGAGAGGTGCGTGGTCAGAGAGGTGGCTGAGTGGAAGACCTCCGGGGCTCTGGCCGGGGGATGGACTCTATCTTGGAGTTCAGTCTGAAGCAGAGACAGGATGTGATATGGTCTCTCTTTGTAAGAGATAAATGTCCAGGGGTTGTGCTAGAAAGGCCAGTGTGGAGACTAGACAACCTTCCATTCCCCTTACCTCCTCTATTCCTTTCCAAGTACTTTCTGTTCAACTATTTGCCCCTTTCTCTATTGGGTGGTTGTATTGTTTTCATATCCATTTTTATATCCTTTATATATTTTGGATGTGGGTTGGGCTACATTGAGTAGCCAAGTAAAGTCCAGACTCAGTGGTCCTAGGCCTTGGTGTGGGCCCCTGTGCCACAGGTTCTCACTGAGCCTTCACCCTCCATGCCACCCACTCTTCCTCCACATGGAATACTCAGCAAAGTCCATCTGGGGCTTGGATCCCACTTTTTATAAAATGTACTTTATAATATGTTAATATTTACATATTTCTCATTACTTTAAAAATGCATTCTGTGGTAGAACACTGAGAACAAATGAAAATTTATGGTAAAAAAGTAAGACCTAACTCTGGTCACACTTGCCACTAACCATTTGCTATATTTTCCTTTCCTTTCCCCTTATACCTGCAAGAACCTTGGGCCCCCCCCCTCTGTCTTTTTTCGGGGGAGTAGAATCAGGGATTGAACTCAGGCCCTTGTGCTTGCCAGGGAAGCGCTTATTCCTCTGAGCCATCTCCGTGGTCCCACCTCCCTGGTCTTGAAAGGGAAGAAGTGGTCTGAAAGTACTAATGTAATCAGTCTGGAGCCTGTTGCCTGTAAGTGCTGTCCTGAGTCTTCAGTGTCCAGAATGAAAACAGACCAGAAAGCAATCAAGAGAGAGTCTGTCCCTGGAGCTTGTATTTTCATAGGGAAAGTTAGACCAAAGCAAAATACACAGCAAACCCTGTGTTGTTTTAGAAGGTAATAAATGTCTCACAAAGATGCTAATCAGATAAGAGATCTAAGGGGTGCTGGGCAATGGGGGGCTTCCCTGAAAGTAGCACTGGCTATGATCTCTGTCCCTGTGGAGAAGGAGTCTAGCAAAGGAATTGTCCCTGGGAGACTGGGGTCTTGGCACATCATCCTTGTGTCTGTCTTTTTCTTCTATGAGAAATGTAGGAGGGATCCATGGATAATTATGCAGTCTAGTCCTGTGCCTTCACAGTGTGAAGGAGGAGAAAGGATGGGGAGAGGAAAGAGATTCTCTGAAAGGTTGCAGCACTTTCATGCCTGGGCTCTCTGTTTTCTGGTCCCCTCATTTCAGAACAGGGGACTGACATAGTATAGGCTTCAGGACAGTGCCTGATGTCACGTGGCCCTTCGGTGGTAGCTCTCGGAGCCCCTCCAGCCCAACCCTTGCAAGTTCAGGTGGGCAGGCACACTGCTGTCCTGGCTCCAGCTCTTGCTTGCCATTGGTATTGAGTTAGCTTCAGGGTTTGGAAACAGTGATTGATTCAGCTCTTAGCAGGAGACCAATTGGTGTCTCTAGTGAGAAGTTTTGGGGTCATTCATTATGAGGCTTCCTCCATCCTATCTTCTTCCCTCGTAGGAAATTTGAGAGCTCAATTTGTTTTCCTCTTCCTGCAGCCTGTTCATAGTTGCATTGGTGGCCCCATTCATTATGATGACCAGGCTTCCTTTTTCCCAGCTCTGGGCTTGGCACTTCTGGTTGTGTGCAATTGAGAAAATGAGTGGGATTTTGTTTTCTCAGTGCGCTCTTGTCTTAATAGGTAAAAGTGAAGCTATCTCCTCAACATCTCATTTTGTGTGCTGTAAGTACAACTTTTTTTTTTTTTTGGTCTGTGTAAATCCTTTGGAAATTTTGGTTTTCATTATTGCTGCTGCTGTTTGATTATCATGCTTAATTTTCTATTTTCTTCCTAATATTTTGTGTTGATCATGAAAATGACAATGGTAACAATGACTGCTAACATCTACGAAATGCATATTATGTTTGAGATGGTTTACATATAGCATCCTTCTCAGTCCTTATAACAGCCTCTTATAACAATTTTAGAGATGAGAAAAACAAGACACAAAAAGGGTTTGGAGGTGTTCTTGTTGCACCATATGAGAAGATGGTGCAGCTGGGGCTTGGACCTGCATTGGCTTCAAAGCCTCCTTAAATTTTACAGGGAACATTACTTCTTTTGAGTGGTTTATATTTTAAACACTTCCACTTGTCCAATGCATATTTGATTCCCTTGCTGTTTTGTAGTTTTGAATATTAAGGTCACTGTGCTCTGAATTACTTGGGCGCATGTAGCTGGAGTTGGTTATTGCTGTGCTTGAACTTGGCCAAAGGATTTGTAGTCAGCTCAAGAAGTGCCCATGTGTCAGCATCTGCAGTTGTAGACATTTCCACTTGTAAGACCTTGGGCAGGTCCCATATCATTTTTGGATTTAGTTTTCCTGTATGGAATGAAAGAAACATTCCCAAGTGATATTGTTGTGGGAGGGAAAAGTAGTATATGGGAAATGTTTCTTAGTCTACCTGTGGATGGATGGATTCAGGTGATAAGAAGGCTACATAAGTGCAGTTCTTCATTGGTAACTCAAGTAATGTGTGCAAGTGCTGCCATGGTACAGCTGAAAGGAGTGCCTACAGGTGAAGCATAGACTCTACATGGGGCAGATCCAAGCCCAGAAGCTGTAGGAGAAGCTGGCTCAATCCTTGGGGGTCAGAAAAGCTTTGAGGAAAAAGAGACTTCAGAGGTTAGACCATTAGGACATTGAGAACCAGTACAGGGGGAAACAGCTTCCCCCACAGTGACCTCAGTGTAATGAGTAGACATTTCAGAAGGGTTTGAAGGACTGCCAGGAACAGTGGGTGGAGAGGAGAGTAAGGTTAGAGTATGGGCTTTCTCCCAAGCAAGATGCTAGAAAAATCACTCTGGCTACAGCTTGGAAAACAGAGAGATAGAGGTAAAGGGCAAGAGTCAGTGCAGGGATATTGCTGCTGTATTACTCTCATTAGAAATAATGATCATTTCCAAGGTGAAGCTAGAGAGAAGTGGTGGACTGGACAGCTTTTGAGGACCTGGAATTAATAGGAAATTTGATGATCTGCATATGAAGAGGGAGGTATTCACATGGGTCATTTACTGAGATGGAGAAGAAAGTACTCCTAGCTTTGCCTTCAGGAATTTGTCTAGGAGGGAGGAGGTAAGACCCAAATACTCCCAAGTGTGGTGCCTGGATGGGAATCTCTGTGGGTGTGAGTGTCACAGGCAGGTGTGGTGGGAATTCTGTGAGTGTGCACGTGGTAGCTGGGTTTGGGAATCCCTGTCAGTGTGGTGGGAGGCTTTGGTGGAAATCCTGGGAGTGGTATGTGGTGGAGTGGTTTGTTGAGCATCTGAAAAGTTTCCTGAGAGTGCAAACATGGTAGGAAGGGTTAGGAATCCCTATGCTTGGCAGGTCTTTTCTCCAGGCCTTAGCAGAATGCATGACAAGTAGTAAGGAATCAAGAAATTATTCAAAGACTAGGGATTTATGTAGGATGTTTTATATAAAGTAATTGTATATTTTGCATATACTTGATTGTTCCTTTCCAGTGGATCATATCCCTGCAGTTGATCTTGTAGGAAATTATTATTCTTCAGATTCAAACATCAATGTTAATTTCTCCATTCCATTTTCTTTTCTGCCTGTTTTTTCTTTCCTGTTTCTCTTTATCTTCTTTCCTAATACATTTTTTTCCCTCTCTCTCTCTCTCTTCTTGCTTGCTGTGTTGTATATAAAGACTAAATGATGATTGGGTGATTGACCATATCCAATCTGAGAGCTGAATTCTGAGCTTACCTTTAGGACTACATGAAGAGGTCCTGCTCTCCTGAGCAGCAAGGGGAGGGGCCTGGGTTATTCTTATAGGGCCCTGCAACACTCAACCCCTTTATACTCTGGTGTCCACTGAGCACTGGGACACTTTCATGAGCCTAAAAAAATAATTCCAAACTATGGGAAAACTACAAACTCAAGAGGAATAAATGCTTAATTAACTGCCTGCAGGACAAGATTTAACTTGGTTAATGGTGAGGTATACTACATAGAAGTGTGGCTCTTGAAAATAAATATTTAGGTTACATTGTCCCATCTTATCAGAATTCTCAGCCTGATTAATGGCTGTTAAAAAATCATGGAATATGAGAATGACAACATAGCTAACTAACTCAAAGGGCAGCATTATAGAAGTCATTTTGGGGTTTATTAGATAGCTCAGTGTCAGAGGGCTTGCCTAGCATAAACAAGCCCTCAGGTCTCATTTCTAGTATTGAAAAGAAATCTTTTGAGACATGTTTATAGAAGTTAATTTCAGCTGTGTTTAAGGGTATAATTTAGTGTGGTTGTGGCAATGTGGTTGAAACTTTTCAGAGCCCTTTAAAGGTGGTGGGAGGACCCTCCCTCTGGCTGTGAGGTTCACCTGTAGGCATCCTTTTGTGGTGGGGATGTTGGCCTATGGAGAATTGGGGATGACAACCCTCAGTATATTTCTCAAGCCATGGTACTCACATTACAAAATGTGTACATACCGCTCACTATCTGTGGTAATTGCTTCTGCAACCCCCACCCCCCCAGACACCAGAATCTTTAGATGCTTAAGTCCCATGTACAAAATAGTAGTGTTTAGTCTAACTTATGCATCTCTTCCTATATAATTTGTCTCTAGATTATAATACATAATGTTATATAAATGGTTGTTACAGTGTACTAAATTTAGGGAATGACAGAAAAAGCTCTGTTCATGTTCATTATAGGCTTCTTTTTAAAAAAATAGTTTTGATCTATGGTTAGTTGATTCTTCAACTATAGACCCTATGAATGTGGAGGACTAACTGTGTTAAATAAACCGATTAAGGAACAATGTGATGAGGCCTGTTTTTTTTTTTTTTTTTTTTTGTCTTTTTGAGACAGGGTCTCACTATGCAGTTCAGGCTGGCCTTAAGCTCACTTTGTTTTATACTTCTTCAGGCACAGTCACACTCTTTGTATTTGGCATCTTTTGGAAACCCTGTCACACAGGCAAGGAAGGTTTATTTTTTTCCCCATTTCATGGATAGGCATGGAACTTTAATGCCTTAGCCTCAGTGACCCAGCTAATTACTGATGGACCCAACATCGGATGGGGTCTCCTGGTTCCTGGTTCACTCCTGCTGCTTTTTTCCACCCTTCTACTGTTGCTGAGTGTAATCATCCCATTGTGAAGGCTCCCTTATGCTGTGCAAGTTTTCACATTCTGATAATTGTACTTTTCATAGCATCCACCTTGTGCAGGTTGCGACAGTTCTGTACCTATTTTTGCACGTGGATGCCAACCTGTATCATTTGGTTAGTCTTTTGTATCTACTTCCTTTTTTTTCTGTTTTTGGAGAGAGTATCTTGCTATGTAGTTTAGGCTGGCCTTCAACTCGTTATGTAGAATGCGCTGGGCTTAAACTCCAAGTGATCCTCCTGCCCAGCCTCCCAATTCCTATTATAGGCCTGCACTGCCACTCCCGACTCTGTATCTGTTTCTGTTTACCTCATATAGGATATGAAACTCAGGAGATGAAATGGTGATTTGTGGCTCTACAGATGTCACTCATAAGCATCATTTGTACCTTTTTTGCAGTCATCATTCTTTATCCTTTGTGAAGAGCATGGACCCATCTCAGAGAGGTGGATTCACAGCTTACTCTATCAGTTACCTTTTTATTGCTGTGACAAAATACATAACATATTCCAATGTAAAGAAGAAAATACTTAATATGGCTTATAGTTTTATGGTTCAGTGCATGGTTGGCTGGTTCCAAGCACAAATTATAGTGGAAAAACATGGGAGAGGAAAACTAATGTAGTTGTAGGCAGGGAACAAAGGAAGCAGAAGAGCAGAGAATAAGGTGCTAAGGTCCAGATAGTCTCCGAGGCTGTACCCACATGACTTCCCCAGACACAGCTAAGTGGTCTTTATTGTGCTTCCGTCTTAGGCATCTTTCAAGTCAACCAAGTTGGCAGTCCAAACTTAGCATCACATTCTCTGTGCCACTTGGTGTACACCCACAGCCATGACACCACACTACAGGGTGCAGATCACCCTGTAGTCTTACCTGATGATGGCAACTTCTGTTTTTTCCAGAAAGCCATCCCTGCTCTTTGACTTTGTAATTGGTTGCCAGTCCCACAGCCTTGAACATTAGCTCATCCCTGACCCCTTGTTTCCCTCAAGCCATTGCACCTGTGCCTACTTCAGGCTTGTGGGAAATGGAATTGGCCTCCCTTTAACACAGGCATCTTCTGTCAGGTTTCCTGGAGTCCAGTTTTATGTGTGAGAAGGGTTTCTATTCCACTTTCATTTCCTTTCTGTTTAAAGAACTGGAACAGTGAGCAAGATACTTTGATACTGCCTTTTGGAGACAGGACCCTGAACAAAAGCCCACCTTTGTCCTATATCCTCTCTCTGTGACTTGCTGAATTCGGCTTTTATTTTCATTTTTTAAAAAATTATTTATAAGATAAAATTTCCTGTCCAACCACTATTAGTGCAAATCTTGCCTCTCATAGGATTATGTAGAAGCACAGCGTTATCTATCCCAAATGTACTGTCTATACACACACATCATGATTTTTTCTTTCTATACCCTTCCTTTGTCTACACCTGTGAAAGGTGGGCACTCCATTGTCATTCAACTAACTTAGGTGCTTGAACTCGACAACACAATCCAACACAGTTCAGCATTCCACAACAATAGTGAGTTATTCAAAGAAGTTGTCGACCGTAGCCATTTACAGCTCAGCTTAGTATTATGGCCCCGCGATATACTTTTCTGCTGGATGGTTAAGACCTAGATAGAGCAAGACTTATATACCAACACATGTACTTTATGTTTCTTATGTGTGTCGGCTTCTAGTACTATGGTCATCCTCTAGGAAAATAATTATTAAATTTTTGATATAATTCAGGTATAAAAAATAAGATAAGTAAATAGCTACACTCTTAATTTACTGATAAGAGACATCTGCTGTAATAATGTCTGTAAGTATAATATCATGTATGCGCCTTGTACGATACCAAAACAGTTTGCAATGCATTAATTTATCGAATCTGTATTGTTAAGGTGTCTTGAAAAAGTCTGACTGATATTTGTACTTCAATAAAACAAAAAATAAAAAAAGTAAAATAAAAGATAAAATTTAAAATAACAATGAATTTTTTGTTTTTACCATGCAACTGAAACTTTTTGGTAACTTCACTAGAACCAGCCCCTAATGGGAGGTCCAGGGAACACTGGTGAGGCTCCTTCCAATTAGATTGCTCTGTGTACTCAACTCTACCCTTCCTCCTTCCCTGAAGGAGGTTCTTGTAATCCTTAGATTGTGCTACTCAAGGCCCCTGTGATTCTTCTATTTATCTTCTTTCCTCCTCCTCCTCCTCCTCCTCCTCCTCCTCCTCCTCCTCCTCCTTCCTTTTTTCAAATGTATTTGGGTGTTGTAGGGTCTGACTACAGAGCTCAGAATTGTGGTGATCCTCCTGCCACACCTGGTCTCTGGTGGCTGGGCCGGCGTGGCCATGTGGTGCAGGAGATTGAACCTCAGTCCCTAAGCTTGCCTATACTTGCCTAAACAAACACTTTAGTTGGTTGAGCTATCTCACCAGCATCTTTTCTTTCCTTCTTGTCCTCTGTCCTGTCCATCTTCTTTGGACCCATCCTGTACTCAGGGTGCTGTTCCAAGGCTACGTTCAGTCTTCACATCTTCTCTCTCCTGGTTGCCTTTGGCCATAGGGCATGTGGCTTTGACTGTGCTCAGGTCTGCATCTGCAGCCCAGAACTGTGGTCTGACTCTTAGATTCATATTGCCAGCTACTTTTAGAACTAGCCATTTTGGATGTCCAGGGCTCTGGAGACTTTTTTTTTTTTTTAATCTGCAGAATCTCCTTTAGGCTAGAGGCACTTTTCCCCTCTGGGGTTGAGTTAGAAATATGGCGGCTTGAAAAAAAAGGATCCCTGAGCCTGACAACTAGACAAGATGAGCAAAGCTCACCCTTCTGAGCTGAAAAAATTTTATAGACAAGAAGCTATCATTGAAACTGAATGGCAGCAGACATGTCCAAGGAATACTGAGGATTTGATCTCTTCATGAATCTTGTGATAGATGGATGTGTGAAGATGGCAGATAGTGGGCAGCAGAGAAGCATTGGAATGGTGGTGATACTAGGAAACACTACCATCCTGTTGGAAGCCTTGGAATGAGTTTAAATAATGACTGCTCAGCAGAAAAATTCATGCCCCTGCTCCAAGCACTACTTTCACTGACTGAAGATTGTGTCATACACATTTTCATATACTTAAATTTTTGTTAAATAAACTTTTGTAATAGTTAAAAAGAAAGAAAAAAAGAAAGAAAGAAAGAAAGAAAGAAAGAAAGAAAGAAAAAGAAAGAAAGAAAGAAAGAAAGAAAGAAAGAAATATGGAGGCTTGTTTAGCCTATTGGCTTCTTTCCTCCCATAGATCATCTCAACTACCCACCAGGTGATTTTCCCTCCTGTGTCTCACTGGAAAGCTCTATTCCTTACCTAGGTTTTTATTCTTCTGTCTCACTCCATAGCCCTCATCTGTACCACTGCAACAGTTGGATAGCCCCCATCCTAGACTTGTTCCTTTCAAATCCACTCACTATTGAGTTTCCAGAGTGATATCTCTAAATGTGAAATGGACCTGGTCATTTTCCTACCTGATGTTTTCTGGGGGCTACTATTGCCTGTCACTTTCCCCACCATGCACGTCGTGTGTGGTGACCTTCCTGGTCCCTGCCTTTGTTTTCTGTGCCTTCACAGTCCTGCCTCACAGGGGTCTCTTAACTGCTTGTACCTCTCCCATTCTAACATGGCAGTTTTAGAAGTTGATGGCTAGGTCTGATCCATTATGTCTGGGAGATTCAAGAATAGCAATCACTACCCTGCCCAATGGAACTTAAGAGGAGATGGCTACCCATGAAATCATGGCCATTGTGAAACCAGACCATTTCTTTACTGTTGACTGTGCTTGGGATCCAGGTCTAATGTAGGCTAAGAGACTGAAACTTAGGGTTAGCTCCACAATCAACATGTGCTTCAGTTTTCTTTCTTTACTTTTTCTTTTTCTTTTTTTTAAGAACAAAACAGGTGTATTTCTATTGGACTACCTGATACAGAAGATAGTATGGTATGATGGGTGGATAGTATGATACTTCAGTTTTCTTGTCTATAAAATGTGGCTAATCCTTGTACTTACTGTCTGAAGCTTTTGTAAGATTTCACAAGGATTAATTGATGAAAAACACTTAGAACTAGCTAGCATAAGGCAGCTCTTAGTAAGCAGTAGATAAAACAGTATAACTATATTAGATCTCATTACTATAGTTAATAACCCCACAGTGAGCTCTCTATTTTGTTTTGTGGTTCACTTTCATTTGGGACCACAGCAAGAACTTGGATGTTTTGTTTCAAATAAACTGTGCTGGTGCCGTTCTTTTATGTTTTCCACCCAGCTCTTGGCTGGATTGTGGCCTGACATCTCTGAATAAATAACTTCCCTTTTGAGATCTTGTGCCATTTACTATTTGGTGAGTATCTGATTTAGAAACCAAGTTTTATGATTTAGTGTGCCTAGATAGCACTTAATCTTTGGAGATGATATTTAAGCCCAGATACTTGAATATATTCAGAGTCACAGATGCTCTTCATTTATCACCGGGTCTCCAAGTCAGAGAACAGTGTCTGGCTCACAGTAAGAGGTCAGCTCTGAGATGCTTCAGAGATGAAATTTCAGGACTTGTGAGGTTAATAACAGACTTTGTTTGCCCAGTGCTTATATTCCCTGTGGCCCTTTCCAGACAGAGGCTGATTCCACCCTGAGGTATCCAGAGCCATGCAGCACTCCCTGCAGGGTACTGCTGCAGTTCTCCGTGACTCAGGTACCACAGTGAAAGAGAGTGCCCCAGTAGTGACTTCCTGGGAAGGTGGTGAGGGTGGCAGAGAGTAGAAGCATGCCCAATGAAAGTAGTTCATTATTCCATACCCAGCATCTTGTGGCAGCGAAGGGGCTGCTGGGGAGAGTTGCGAATGCCTCAGCACAATGCTCAGCAGACCGCTAACTGCAGAGACACTGTGGGAAGCCTTCTAGGAAGGGGGTGTGTCCATTTTGAGTATCTCTTCCCTCTTTAACAACTGAAGATTTTCAGAGAAATCAGTAGCACAGAGACTGATTTTCCATTTGGTCTTACCTGTATTTCTTTTCTACCTACATATTCACATGTTGGCCTCCTTTTCTTCCTCCTTAACTGTTCTGAAAGGACTGGGCATAGGAATAAAAGGTGTTGAGACCCTGAGGAGGAAATTCATCTGCTCTTCTGTAAGGAGGGCAGAATTCTTAAGTCTGAAGTTTGTAAGATCATTTCCTATTTTAGTCACTCTTCTTTCCTGCTTCTGGTGTGCATTAACTACTCCATGCTATAATATTTTCAGTTTTTCTTTTTGATTTCTGTGTAAATCTTAGTATTCCAAAAACAATTACATAATATTTGCTTATTTAGAGATGAAAATACTTAAAAAGGTTTAGCTTTTGTTTTAACTTTACAGTGGTCATGTATTAGAATTTTGGACCTTTTTGCTCTGCTCATTTGATAGATGAGAACTCCAGGCTAATTTTACCTTTGTTCCAGGTCCTTCTGTGATGTAAGCCCTTGTGGCCCAGACCACAAGTGTTGTCTTACATGAAGGACTTACGTAGGAGCTCAGAGCATTGTTCATCCCACGTATCTTGATTGCTTTTCTTCTTTCTGAGATAAAATAACTGCCAGCCACAAGTTAAAGGAGGCAAGATTTATCTCAGCTCACAGTTGTAGAGGATTCAGTCCATAGCCATCTATATCCAAGGCAGACTGGCATGACAGAGGGCCACTGTGGAGGAGAGACAGTTCATAGCATGGCAGCAGAAGGCAGCAAAGCAGCAAATGGCAGGGCAACTTCTTCCTGACTCCTTAAATTCATCCATGCTGCTTGCCTTTTGTGTGGTGCCACTTGTACCCTGGGTGGGATTCCCTTAATCCCAGCATCACATCCTAATCCCAACATCAAGCACCCTAGTCCCTTCACCTTTGAGATGACAACCCTGTGACCACATAAGGCCTTGGGTGGTGATGCAAGCCGTAATGTCAAGTTTGGCCTGGATGTAGGGCATTCGCTGGGAATGTCTCAAAGTGGGCTGGTTCGCTGGGTTAACCACCTCACATCTTTCTGTTGGAGAATAGTCCTCTTGAGGGTGACGGCATTCCCTTTATGGGCTGGGCTGATTCTCTTCTCTGTGCCAGCATGGTTGGTAAGGACAGATGGGGCAGACTCTGGAGAGGTCCTCAGGAAGACTGTAGGTCTGCTACCAATAAGCAGTAGGTAGTAGAAGAGAAAGAAAAGCCTAGCATCATTGTTACCTTTCTATCTTATAATGATTAGTTGATTTTGCAGAAGGAAGGCAGTCTGAAGTTGTGTGTTTGTGTGAGGTATCTCTGGGACATCCCTGTAGAGATACCTGGAAGGCATTCCTATGTGTGCTTCAGGAGAGAGGTTATGCTGGATGTACAGATCCAGCAACCAAACTGCACAAACAATAAGTGGGGCAGGGCAGAACTGGCCCAAAGACAGCACCTTGGAAAGTTGACCTTGACTGTTAGGCCCGGGAAGCAGATTTAGGCAATAAACTCAAGAGCAGCTTTTCTTCATTGCAGCGGGAGATGGCAGTGAACTGGATTCAGGGAGATGAGATCAAAGGGAGTACTCTTTGCCCAGAGACCTCAAACCCTGATGGGGAAGGTGAATCAATGAGGGTCATGGGTTGAAAATGCTCTTCACAAAGGCAGGTTGGGCAGTAGCCCTTGAAAAGGAGACAGAGGGCTTAGGAAAGGTTTTCCTTCTCATTTCTTCCCCTCTTCTTCTCCTCTACCTTTTTCATCCATTTCTGTCTCTTTCCCAAAGGGAAGACTGAAACACATTGTACACTTATAAAAGAAGAAAGAGAATGGTGAACATTACCAAGAAATAAGGACATTTACCCTATTGTTTTTGGCTCACTTCATCTTCAGACATCACAATAGGTGGCTTAAGTCTTTTGCATAGTGAAAAGATGGACTAGTTGAATAGTTAAAGAGTTTAGGAGGTCGTAACAGACAGGAGCATGATGCATTGAATCTTAAACATGTGAGAGTTATAGTAAAATAAAGAATAAAAGCAATGATACATACTTGATTTGGCATCTTATGTATCAATTGATATCATTTGTTTCTCACTGCAACCTTATGGCATTCCTTTCATGTTTCCTGATGAGATCAGTGCTTAGTGAAGCTCTATGGTGTGTCTGAAGTCCACTGTGAGCCAGGGCCAGTGCTGAGGTTCAGCGTGCTCTGGCTGATTGACATGCCTCCCTGAATGTTGGGGCTGCCATGAGGGGCTCTGTTCCTTCTAGGCACATAACCTGTTTCTAGATAGATCTATGGACAAATTGGGGTTTCCAGTAGCACCCTATTAGAATACTCTAGTAGGATATTGGTATCTGTCTGCCCAGGCATTGAGCATGGGATGTAATATCCATTGCCCAGTCCAATTGAGGTCTGACCGGCTTCCCCAAGAGGCCTTACTGGGCATTCCTTCTTTCCCTCTCATTACTAGTCACCTGAATCAATGCATCAGATGACAGAGCTATGGGTCCATTCTTGTCTTTGTCCTGGAAGTGCCTCACTTTGCCCAAGGGTTTTGGGTAGATTTAGCAGATTAGGCTATTCCAATTGACCAGTATTGAGCATGCAGGAATTTCATGTAAATGCTGCAGAGGACATCATTTAGCTAAGGGAGACTATCAGGACATTGGTTGTATAGGGAACTGTTTTAATGGCATTCCCTTAAAAAAGTGACAGATTAGCATATTGCATATTTTCTAGTTTTAAAAATTATTTTTTATTGGTATGTGTTTGCCATACACAATGCTCACATTCATCATTATAGTTTGTATCTTATTCCTTTCCTCTTCGTTTTTTTTTTCTTGCCTATTTATCAAATTTCGTTTCTATTGATTTCCATCTATTTTTCTAAAACCCCTATTTCCTTTTTTCTTACCTTTCTTCTTGCTGTGAAAAAATGCCCAAAACCCAATGTTAAAGGAGGAAAAGGTTATTTGGCTCACAATTTGTAGAGATTTTACTCCCTAATTAGCTGGCTTCCTCCAGAGCAGGATAGCATGGCAGATATGTATCACAGAAGAAAAATAGTCCACGGCAAACACAGAAAACAGAAAAGCAACAAGAGGCAACATGGCTGGGAGTATAGCTCAGTGGTAGAGCTCTTGCCTCGCATGGGTGTGGCCCTAGGTTTGGTCCCTGGCACGTCAAAAACAAAAGAAAACTACAACTAGCAGCAGTAATTGGCAAACAGCAAGCAACTCTTTCTGTCCCGTATACTTTATCCAGGCTACCTACCCTTAGAGTGAGGAGCACTTACACTTTGTTCTTAGCATCGCATTTGGGTTCACATCCTTGAGCTCAGCATCTCACACCCTAGATCCAGCTACCTCCAAACAGCTCCTCTATGACTGCCTGAGACTCTGGAGGGAGGTCTAGAATTGCGGCATAACACTTTCCCCTATCTCCCTTGTTCCCCTTCCCATTTGAATATTTCCTTTCTACTTCGCAAAATCTATCCCCCATGTTGCTCATTTACCCTTTTGGTTTCACACATAAGAGAAACAATATATGTCTTTTTTATTTCATTTGAGATTGTGCTTTTGGGCTGGGTATAACTCAGGTGGCATAATGTCGGCCTGGCAAGTATACAGGCATGCAGTCCTCTGTTCAATTTCTGGTGTAAGTAAGTAAATAAATAAATACATCCATACATCCATACAGGCATGCATGCTTTCAAGGTGCATTCATTTATGTAACGGTGTTTAAGCTTATCTTTCTTTATGGCAAAATAATACTACATTATATGTAAAAACTACAATTTTAGAACCCATTCATTTGTTGATGTGCATATGGGCTATTTCCAAGATTCAGCTATTATAAATTGTTCTACTATAAACATGGGTGTACATATATTGTTAAAGTATGATTCTTTTAAGTGTTTTGGGGAGATAACTTCTATGTCTAAGGGACATAGCTGGGTCAAATCAAACCTATAGTTTGAGTTTTTTGAGTAGCTTCCATTCTGATGTCCATAGTTGTTGTACAAGTTTGTGGTCTCAACAACAGTGGAAAAAGGTTCTTCCAACAGCCTCATAAGCATTTGTTTTGGCTCCTTGATGATAGTCATTCTTTATGGAGTGGAATCTATAATAAAATCTCTATAAGTACAATCTCAGATTTGTTTTCATTTTAATTTCTTGAGTGGCCAGTAATGTTGAATGCTTTTTAATATGGTTGTATTAATTTGATACTTTTACTCCATCTGAGAAGTATCTATTCCTGTAAGATGTCCATTTTTTAACTGGTTCTTTAAATGAGGGCCGTAATATTTTGAGGAGGGGTCTAATTTTTTGAGTTCTTTATGTATTGTAAATAGTAGTTCTTTATCTGAGGATTAGCTAGTAAAAAAAAAGATTTTCCCTTTCTGTGGGTTGTCTCTTTATTCTGTTTTTTTTTTTTTTTTTTTTTTTTTTTTTTTTTTTTTTTTTTTTTTTTTTTTTTTTTTTTTTTTTTTTTTTTTTTTTTTTTTTTTTTTTTTTTTTTTT
>PVKA01003685.1:8904-90590 GCA_004027165.1 Ctenomys sociabilis | reverse complement strand
TTCAATGTTTTTATTTTAATGTTTAATCCATTTATATTTTAGTTTAGTGCATGGTGAGAAATATAAGACTAGCATGTAGATAAGCTGATATTTCTAATACCTTTTGTTAAGGAGGCTATCTTTCTTCAAGTGAGGATCTTAGATCCCTGTGTTAAAGATAAGGTACCTGAGTGCTTGGAGTTGTTTCTGCATCTTCTCTTCTGTTCTATTGATCTTCAGGTCTTTAAAAAAAAAGTACCATACTGTTTTTATCACTGTATCTTTATGGTATAATTTCAAGTCAGGAATTGTGATGCCCCCTGCCTTGCCTTTACTAATCTAGATCTCTTCTAGCTCCAAATGAATTTTAGGATTGCTTTCTCTAATTCTGTGAGACATGCTATTGGAATTTTGACTGGAATTGCATTAAATATGTATAACAACTTTGAAAGTATAGCTATTTTCACATATTGGTTTTCCATACTCAAATACAAGGTGGTATATCTTTCCATTTTCTGATTCTTTATTGAATCCCCTTTATCAAGGTACTATAGTTTTCAATGTAAGAGTCTTTTATATCCTTTGTTAGATTGATTCTTATGTGCTTCATTTCTTAATGCTATTATGAAAGATGTTACTTACTTGCTTTTTCTCTGAGTTTGCTATTGATGTACAAAAATGCTAATGCTTTCTTGAGTGTTGATTTGGCATCCCCCTGTACTACCAAAATATGGTTACTTGACCTAGGAGCCTTTGGTCGAAGGTTTTGGGGTACTCAATGTAAGGTATCAAGACATCTGCAAATAATGATAATTTGACTCTTCCTTTCCTATCCATATTCCTTTATATTTCTTTTTCTTGTCTAAGAACTATTTAAACCAAGAGTGATAGTGATCATCCTTTACTTGTTCTTCATTTTTAAGTAAAGGCTTTCAGTTTTTGACCATTTAACATGATGTTGGTTATTGGTTTGTCATAGAAGGTTTTTATCAGATTGAAATAAAGTCCTAATTTTATTTTATTTTTTTTTATATCATGAATGGATGCTGGTATTTGTCACATGTTTTTTCTGCATCTGTTGAAATGATCATTTGGTTTTTATCCTGGTTCTCATAATGTGGTGTATTACATTTGTTGATTTCCTTATGTTGAATCATCCCTACATGACTGGTATGAATCCTACTTGGTCATGTTGTATAACTTTCTTTTTTGGCAGAACCTGGGATTGAACTCAGGTCCTTGCACTTGCCGGGGAAGCACTTATTCTACTGAGCCATCTCCTCAGCCCCTGTATAATCTTTTTAATGATTTGCTGCATTGTTTTTCAGTATCTTATTAAGGCTTTTTTGCATTTTGTTAGTTAAATAGTTTAGCCTTTTGTTCCTTCTTTTTTATTGGGTTCTTCTCTGGCTTTGGTGAAATATTAATGCTTATTTCTAAGAATGACATTGGGGGTATTCCTGTTGTTTTTATTTCATTAAAGAGTTTGATGAGTAGTGGCATTAGATCTTTTCTAAAGTTCTTGTGGAAGTCAGCATTGAAATCCCTTCAGACCTGGCCTTTTCTTTGTTATTAGTTTATTATTATTATTTTTTAAAGTACAGCTTCAACTTCATTGACTAATGCATTGCTTATATTTTTTATATCTTCTTGGTTCAGCTTTCAGAATTCTAGGAATCTATCCATTTCTTTTGAGTTTTCGAACTTATTTGAACTCATTTTTTTCAAAATAGGTATTATTAGTGATCTTCTGGATTTCTGCAGGGTCCAATGTGATTTGCCCCTTTTCATTCTACTGTATGGATTTGGTTCTTTTTCTTTGTTTTGATAAGGTGGGTAAGGGTTTGTCTAGTTAATCTTTAAATGAATCAACTCTTTGATTCATTGTTTCTTTGTATTGTTTTCTTAGTTTTTATTTCATAAATTTATTGTCTCATCTTTAATATTTCCTTGTACAAGCTTTCAGTATAAATTGTTCTTTTTCTAGAGGTTTAAGGTTCAGAATTAGGTTATTTTTTGGAGCTCACTTAATTTTTCTGATGTGGGAATTCTCTGCTATAAACCTCCCTTGTAGGATTGTTTTCTTTGCATTTCAAAAGTTCCAGTTGTACATTAAAATTATCATTTAGTTAGCAACTATTTAATTCCTTCTTACATTGTATCTGTGGCCCATTTGTTGTTCATGAGGATATTATTGGATCTGTATTTATTGTATCGGTTTTGTGATTTCTTTTGGCATTCATTTCCAATTTCATTGCACTATTATCTGATACAATAATATACATTTGATACTTTCAGCTCCTTTGCATTTATGTAAGCATGTCTTATGAACTAGTTTATGGTCTGTTTTGGAGAAAATTCCATGTGTTGCTGAAAAAAAATTTTATTCTGTTGTGTGAAACACTGTATATTTCTTCTCAGTCTATTTGTTCAAAGGTTTGAGTTCTGATATGTCTTTGGTAATTTTTTATTTAGTTGATCTGCATATTTGTGACAGTGGTGTATTAAAGTTCCTTATTACAGTTGTATTAGAATTTATCTGATATTTTTATATTCACTAGTATTCTTTTGTATAGTTGAATGTGCCAGTACTTGGTGCATATGTATTCATGATTGTTATCTCTTTCTCTTGGATTGTTTCCTTAACAAGCAAATAGTGACCTTTTTTGTCTCTTCTGATAAGTTTTGGCTTGAAATCCACTTTGTCAGCAAGTTGACTTACTACTCCTACTTTTTTCCCAGTTTCCTGCAGCATGGAGTATGGTTTTCTGTTTTTTGGCTTTCAGTCTATGAATTTCTTTTTGGTTTAAGTGTAAGAAATCAACAGGAAAATAATATAATGAGAAGGATAAGTCAATACCTATCAATTACAGCTATCAATTTGTACAATCAAAAGAAACAGATTAACAGAATGGATCTAGAAACAAGATCCAGCTCTTTGATGTATCTCTTGCAAGAATAAAATTCATTTTTCACCAATTGGACTGTTGATATTCCAGAATATGTCATTTAGAAGGGCCACACAGTTATTGTGAAGGACTCCACAGGAGCCCTCCAGTGGGGACTTTAACAACATCAATGTAGAGTTCAGTCTTCTCAGAAAGAAAAAGCAGGACTTCAGGCTGACAAATGGTCGGGAAACAGAAAGGGGCTGGCTACTGTTCACATGTTCAGTAGTCATGTACAGAACAGGACCATGGGTGTTTCAGTGGGGTTCTAGTGTGCGATGAAGTCTGCATATGCTTACTTCCCCATAAACATTGCTATTCAGGAGAATGGGTTCCTTGTTAAAATCTGGAATTTCTAACATGAGAAATATGTCCAGCAATTTCATGTGAGTGAAGGTGTTGTGTGCTGAGTATCTCAAGTCCAGAAGGACAAATTAATTCTTACAGGAAATGACATTGTATTTTAACTTCAGCTGCTTTGATTCAGCAAGCCACAATAGTAAAAAATAAAGATATCAGAAAAATTTTCTGAATGTTTCTGAAAAGGGAGCAGTTCGATGCCTAATGAATAAGAGTTATCCAGCTACAGAAACAAGCTTTGGTATTAAGACCAATTTGTGATATGCTTTAATGATCCAACAGTGTGCTACTGTGTATGAATATGCTGCACATGTTCTTGTCCAGTTGACTTTGCAGCCATCATTGTGAAGAGAACTGAGTTCACAAACCAAGTTACCCTGTACTTCATTCCAAGCTGTCCTTGACTTGAGGGTTTGCTAGAGAAGTCTGCTGTGATTGTAACGTGTTTGCCTTTATAGGCGATTTCCATAACACCTTTAATATTCTTTTCATGTGCTTGATTTCTGGAATCTTGACTGTTATGTGCCTTGGCATTTTTTCCCCCTAATTATTGCTATTTAGGGTTCTCAATGCCTCACTTATCTGTATGTCAGATTCTTTCCTATGCTTCAGAAGTTTTTTTTGACAAAACCAAGGATTGAGCTCAGGTCCTTGTGCTTGCCGGAGAAGTGCTTATTCTACTGAGCTATCTCTCCAGCCCCTTCTTCTGATTTTTTGATTATTCTAATTAATCTTACATTACTCTCCTTTGCATTATCTAGCAGCTATAGGATTGATTCTTTTTGTCGTTTGTGAGGAGTGTTTCATTTGGTGATCACCAGCTACAGCCCTGTAGATCTGGAATTCTAGATCTGGTATTCTATCTTCACATTGGTTGATTCTACCCAGGTGTATGCTTGCATTGTTTCATGGCATCCAGTTTTTTCCTATATTGAGCACTCATGGCTTCCCTAAGCTCCTCTGTTGTTTATCTGTATCTACTCACTAACCATGTCCTTCATCACGGTCATCATTTGTTTGTCTAATTACTTCTTTTTTTGTCTTTGTTTAAGGACTTATCTATGTAGGGGACACCCTTTCCATAACCTCTCTGTGCTATTGCTGGACAGTAATAAAACAATTTTATCTTTAGCTGTGTAGCTTTTGAGTTCTTCCATCTCATTGCCTCTGGTGTTCTTTGGAGGAATTGAGTGTTTTTCATTGCATCTTGCACCTGTGTTTTCTCATTTTATTTTTTGTTTCTGTTTATTTGTTTTCCACATTAAGGCTTATATGTTGCTTATGGTAAGTAGTTTTATTGCTAGTATCAAGACCTCTTTAGGTAATGACTATTTTTCAGATCATCTTCCAGGCATAGCTGGCTTTTGACCTTTGAGTCTGTCCCAGGATCCTGCCTTTTCCTTTTATTAGGGATGAGAGGTTGCAGCCTGTTTTGCCTAGTTCCTTTGGTATTAGGCTGTAGTATTATTTATGGCTCCCCCAAAAGTCTCAGTATTGTGTATAGGGAGGATCTGTTGCTCACAGCAACTCTGTCACCTTGGCTAACTTAGCACACTCAGTAATAACTGCAGTATCAACCACAAACTGGAGACTGACAAACTGTAATAACTAATACTTGGTCACCTTTAATCCTAGGTACAAGGTCTATAGTTATATAGCAAGATCTAAGACAAATCAGAAAATTGTATACAGTAGCTATTCCCCCAATAGAAAAAATTTACCCGCTTTTACCTTAAAGTATCATTCAGATATAGTAAGATATAGTTAACTACCTATAGATTCATAAGGGTAGGCAGTGTGGGTGTGATAATATGAAGAAAAAAGAGAAAAGAAATAGATTTTGAAAAATAAAGCAGTGTAGATAGGTGTCTAAAATGGTAGCTATGTAGAGGATTCATGTAGAAGATGCTGTTAAGAGGATGGGGAAATCAGTAGTATTAGATAATAATAACAGACAACCATCTAGGAAAGGATAAATAATAAGGAGTGGAGATTAAATTAGAGGAAAAGAAAATAATAAAAAATACCACGTGAACTAGTTGAACGAGAGGAAAAGTGTATTATGGCTTCTGTCTACTTGTTCCCCCAAAGCCTCATGCAGTCATGGGGCAGCTTCTGGAGTTTGTGATTGATTACTATGGGCATGAATACTATACCTGCCCTGGGGCAGGTAATTTGCATTACAGTGTAAGGAGGGAAGAGAAGTTAGCTGCTTCAGCTGCTGCTACTCCTCCATTTTGCAGCCTTGGAAGGTTTCCCTCTGCCTTGTGCCACTTTGCATTGGAGCCAGCTGAGGGTGGACTGAAACCTCCAGTAACTGTGAGCTAAAGAAACCTTTCCTTCCCTCATTTTGAGTGTTGGGTACTTGTCCCTGCAAGGAGAGAAGAGTAACTGAGACAGAGTGACAAGACAAGATCAGGGAGAGAGGATAAAAAGAGGGTCTAGTCATACAAATAAAAAACAAAGTAATCCTAAAGGAACAAGAAAATTGGTGGTAAAACTGCAACCTCAGCCAAAAGAAAAAAAATAGTGAAAAAAAACTATCAATGATGGAAGGAAGAGAGAGAAAAAGGGGGAGGGGGGAGGGGGGATAGGGAAGAGGGGAGGCAAGAGAGGAGAGAAGGAAGAGGGGAGAGGGAAGAGAGGAGAGAGATGTTCCTATTTCCAGAGGAGTACAGTCAATAGTCTTTAATATTAATAACAAGTCACATTCCTTTTTGCCCCTCTTTATAGCCTGTGAGACTCTATGGAGATCCCCTCAGTTCAAGGAGACCTCTCTCCATAGCTCCTTGTTGTGATAGTTGTCACAGCCAGGGAAGGTGTGGGCCATATTTCCTGTTGCAGATTCCTTTTGGTAGGGGACTGCCACTCACTGATGTATATTTCAGTGTTGGTGATACAGGCTCTTGATATCATGTGGAGGCTCCTATGAGCTCTCAAGCCTGCTTCTCAGTCCTCTGGATGCTCAGAGGAGAAGCAGATCTGCCTAATGTAGGTAGTTCCTCCAAGCCCAGTGAAGGCACAGAGCCCTGAGCGTTGTCACACAAATTTCCAGAGTAGTGGATAGAAGAGGCAGCCATTGACCCTTGCTGCTCCTCCAGGCAGAAGCCTGGCCTGTGGTGGTAGGTAGAGGGTACATCTGGGGCTCTGGCTACAACACGGGTTACAGACTCCTCTACATAGGATAAATGTAAATTTACCTGCCATGTAAATCCTGGTTCCCAGGGAACTGTTGTTAGATGTCAGACAGAGACTCTGGAGAGGATAGGACTGGAGCAGATGCCATAGGCAGAAGTTAGCACAGGGTGCTGAGTATGAATTCCAGCTGGACCAGCATTAGCTCTGTGTACCAGATGATGTCTCCGTTTGTGAGGGGAAAAACTGCAGGCCCCAGCGGAGGCTCAGGATGTACTCTGGGTCCAATATCGAACACATTGAACACAAGCTGTACTGGTGTTCCTCTCAGAGTCTGAGAATGGACATGAGGGAGGGAGCAGCTCCCTGGTCACTTGTCCCTCATGTATGCAGCAAAAAATGCTGCCAGATTACAGAGTCCTCTGTGTGGTGAGGGATGGTGAGGGAGCATGTCCACATTCCCCAGGTCTGTGCTATGCTCCTCGGATTGCACCAGCTATTTGGTAACATCTCAGAGCTACAAGTCCTGTGTTGGGCATGGGCTGAGGCCCTGCAAGGCCATCCTGTTGGACTGCATTACTGCTTTTAAACACGTATGCATATGTACTGTTTGATCTGCAAGCCTTTTTTTTTTTTTTCTTCAGTAGACTTTGCATCAATGTATGTCTCTCCCCTTCTCCCAATTGCCTATGTTTTTAGGTGATCTTGTCTGAGTCTCTTTTGGACATAACTCCTCTATTCAGCCATATTACCTCTCATATATTGTGTTTTTTGATGTCTTATTCTTAAAATGAAGTATAAATTTGGGGTGCACCAAAAAGAAAAAGAGCAAAAGAATCATAGGAAACTCATTTAGCAAAGAGCAGCCTCTCTCTGGGGACACATTGTCTGGTCATTTGGTGGATCATGGCACAGGCAGGGCTCAGCATCTTGGTGGCCAGCATTTTCCCAGGGCATCTTACAAGTGACAGGCTTGCTCATCATGGTCTTTCAGCTGGCAGGTACTCAGCAGGGGTAGTGTGAAGTCTGGGGAGGCAGTTGGGAGACTGCAACCCATTGGTGGGGCTCACCTCTCCTTACCCTGTCCCCACAGCCTTTCCGCTGTGCTCACTGCCATTACTCCTGCAACATCTCTGGCTCCCTGAAGAGGCACTACAACCGGAAACACCCCAGTGAGGAATATGCCAATGTGGGCAGTGTGGAGCTTGCAGCAGAAGCACTCATCCAGCAAGGTAGGTAAGGGCCAGAGCAGCCCCTCTTCCCCCTGCAAAGAACAAGAGGCACTTGGCTGAGTTTTGATCTATGAACATCCTGGCTTGTCAGCTCTTCGTCATTATCATCTCTGCTATCTTCCTCATTGTTATGCACCAGCATCACTCACTGCCTGATTAATATTGTAACAATCACAAGTGGAAATCTAGCATGAGCAGTAAAATTTATGCACAGGTTCTACTGTGCCCAGCAATGCTCACCCTCCTCTCTTTATCCACACTTAACATTTGCAGAGGAAGTTCAGGGCCATATTTTACTTGCTACTCACAGGTAGGAACACTGTTTTTCTTTGATTCAATGTCTTCCTCATTATAACTTCTAAAGCATTTTTTATAAGACAGCATTAAGCACAAGTACTTTGCCAGTACTGTTATTGAACATGGTGGAGTTTCTAGAGCTTTTTTCTGTTTGCAATTATAACTAATGTGAGCATGTTTATAAATGACCTTTTTGAGCCATGTAAAACTATTAAGTGTAGGGATTTGCATTCTAAAAAGGAAAAGTATTTTAGGACATTGAAACTAATGAGAATACCTGAAAACTTTAGATATTACTGAAAAGGATTTTTTTCAGCAGTCATACATTCTCATGTGAGAGCTTTTAGCTCTCACGCAGTTATCATACAAAGCATTGCTGCCGTATTTAGATTCGCACATTGGTAATGTAACTAAGAATGGCTGCAGCGTGCAGCCTAGTGGCCGCTGCTCTTAAGTCCTGTGGACTACTTGTAGCTGAAGACCATTACAGAAATCTGCCCTGGTAAACAGAGATGTCAGTTGGGAGCCCTGCTGAAGTTGGGAGGCTCAGTTGTCTGACTTAGCATGAATCTGCTTACTATAATGACCTTGAGATGCATCTTAATGTAATACAAATGAATTGGCTGTATCTTTCAGCACTTTGACAGACAGTGCACAGAAATTGATGAGCAGCTTAGACATTTCAGAATCACTGTAAAGCCATCCGTCTGGGGTACAGGGGAGCATACTCTTTTCATTTTCTTCAGTGGCAGATTGGTGGAGCCAGGGAGCAGCATGGTGTGGTGGCTCAAATCTTAGTTCTTCTTTAGCTTCACCATCTTGGACAAGTTATCTGTAGGACACAGCTCATTCGGAGCAGCTGTCTGCTGAGATGGTAAAGGGGCTATGGTGTGAGAATGTTTAAACATATGCAATATTTTTTATCTCTACCTTTGTACTCCCCCAATATATCTGAGGCTTCTGGGGCCATTACTTCCCCTACTCCTCATGGTGAGGATTTAATTCAAGGTCTTATGCCTGCTAGGCTACACCCCTAACCCCCATTGTGTTCTTTTTAATAATGCTCATATTCAGGAATCACAGAAGGGAGAAAGAATTGGTCTCTAGAAATGATGGTGAATGTTTTAGGGACAAGTGCTCAAACTGCAACCCAAATACCCACTAATTTATCACTAGGTATCATGTCTTGGTTACTCTTCTTTTGTTGCTGGGTCAAAATACCCAACATGCAAAATTAGGGAAAGAAATGCTTATTTAGCTCACAGCTCAGGTTTCATTCTATAATCAGCTGGCTACAAGACAGGTTGGCATGGTATATGGGCAGCAGTTCATGGCAGCAGAAGACAGCAAAAGCAACAAAAGAAAACAGGAAGAGGGACAAGCCTCTTTTCCTCCCTTGTTCTGTATGCAGGCTGCCCACCCTCCAGTGGTGTAGCACTCTCACCAGCTCTGTGCCCTCCTCTTGCGCAGACTCAGGATGCTTATGAAGTGACCTTGGCTCATTGCTAAATCATTTAAATGTCTCAACTTCTCCAGGTGATACAAGGAACAACCATAAACAGTATGTCCTCTACACCTTAGGATATACAGATGCTGGGTTACTTAGTTAAGCTTTTGAACTTCTCAAGTTGACACAGTGTATCAACCATTGCAGTCCACCCTTTGTCAACGTGGCAACTAGACACATTTTTGTAAACCAGTTTCCATATACAAAAGACATTGCTCTCTCAGGGTCACATTGCCTGGACTCCTAGGGCTTCTTAAATTGTAGTGGAACCCTTCCTAACATGACAGCTCTTGCATTATGCTTGTGCCTAAAACCAGGGACATGTGGATGATGCCAAGGTCACCTGCCAGCTGTAGCAGTTTCCAGGCTGTCCTCTTTCTTGGCTGTAGGAGTTGAGTGTGTGGATCATTGGACACTCTGAATCCAATTCTAAGGAACAAATTTTCTGTTGCCACTATTCTGGAATATGATGCTCTGCAACTTTTTCTTCAGAGCAAAATTTTTAAGCTTTGCAGTTTTGAGGCTGTAAAGGATGGTGACTTGCTGCTGATTGTGATGTCCTTGGCCCATCTTTTTCATTGTCCTGTTTTTTCTCATCAATCAAGATATCTCCAGCACTGATTTTGCAGTCCATAGCTCTACTGGAATTTTCTTTCTGGCCAAATTCACAACATTTTGAATCATTCTACTGGGCTCTGTGCTCTTGATTTGCAACATAAACCTGGCTAAAATTCCCCAACAATAGCTATACCACTGCCTCAACATTAGGCTGCCTTGAAGTGTCTCCTGCTGGATTAGTCTGTCACCCTTAATTTTAGTCTCAGGCAGTCTCTGAATATAAACAAAATGCAAACAAACTTTCTGTCAGGTCATGACACAAATTGTCTGAGCTCCAACAACCAATATAGATCTTCTTCCCAACAGATACCTCCCAAGCCTGTTCTTTACCAACAGGATTTCTATTAGCCTTCTGGTCTTCTGAACTTTGACCAGAATCTCCCATACTGTATGGGTAGCCTGTGATGGTCCAGGGCTACTCTTTTGGGCAACATCTCTGAACTTTTCCAAACTCTTTTTATAAGCCATTCCCAAAGACTTTTGCATTGCATTATCAGGTAATGTCAGTGATCCCACTCTTTAAATTTTGTGTGGATTACTTTTATTGGTGGGTCAAAATATCAGATGCTCTAAATTAAGGAAGGAAATATTTATTTAAGTTTGTACAGGTTTCAGTCCCTAATCAACTGGCTCCAGGGAAGGCTGGCATGGCAGAGGGGCAGCAGTTAATGGTGGTGAAAGATAGCAAACAAGGGAAAAGGAGGGTGTAAAGCAAGCCTCTTTTCCTCCCTTATACTGTACATAAGCTACCTGCCCTCCAGTGGATGTAGCACTCCCACCATCTCTGTGCCCTGCTCTTGCAAAGCTCAGGATGTTTATGAAGTAAGGATGCTGACTCCCCCTCTCCTGTCACTTAATTAAACTTCTAGACTTCTAAAGTTGATGCAATGAGTAATAGTTACAACATTCTGGAGAATTAACAGCATGCCCTCTACACCCTAGGATCATAGAACTTCTGGGTTACTTAGTTAAGCTTGTAAATTTGTCAAGTTGGCACAGTGTGTGAACTATTACATTCCAACACCGCAATTAAACCTAAGTACTGAGGTTTTAGTTTAGGAAAAAACACACACACACACACACACACACACACACACACACACACACACACAACAAAACTTCATATATTAACATTTTTGCTTTAAAAAAAAAATAGTAAAGAAAACCACATAGTTTGCTACTATTGCTCCTGAGTCACTCTGGATAACTGGCGTGGAAGACTAGAGTTCTGCTTTCATAGTCACATGCTTGGTATGGGTTGGCAGGAAATGAGGGGTCACTGTAGCTGGTGGGACAGATATAAGTCTGATGGCTTACACTATCAATGCTCTGCATTTCTAGACTTTGATCATACTCTTGCAAAAAAATGTGCTGAAGTTGAACTCCTTCATGCCCTAAGTTTTCTGTTACTTTCTAAGATTCCTTCTAGGCAGCTAGCATTTCCTGCCAGACTTGGGTTTTATATTTAATTTTTGCAGGGGTGTGTTTGGTCATCCTCTTTCATTTACCGCTTTCCTAACACATGTTGGAAAGAAGTCAACTTAGCATTTCTTGGTTTTTAAGAGACATTACACAGTGTATTCTGACAAGGTAAGAATCTTTGTAATCAGCCAAATGAATATGCAGTATAGTGTAGTAGTCTGAAAAGCACAGAGCTCACAGTGTTTTATATTTCAGAGACTAGGAAAGTGGAGGGAGAATGTGCAGCTGGACTGAAGTGTTTGAAAATCAGAGTTTTCTGGTACCACTGGATGTTATGTCTTCTTTTGATTAATTTCAAGTAGTTGTCCCCATTCTCAACTTTTTTTCTTCTATTCATGTCTTCATTTTTTTCTTAAAATATATAGAAACATATAGTGTTAAGATATCATAAGGAATCATAAATAAAATGTATTTTTCTCAAAGTGGCATTGCAGTGACTTTTAAGTGTCCTTAAACCAGTGACAGCAAATCTTTATCTATAAGCCATGGTTAAAGAGTCTCACTGTGCAGAATTAACAATTGCTATAGAAGACTGCTGCCAGCATGTCACAGGGCTCTGGGAAGAGCTTCAGTGTGCAGTGCTGTTGTGAAGACCTGAAATGCTAGCTTTTCCTAAATCCACGTTGCTGTCTATATTGGTTGCTGAAGAATGGTCTGTTCACAGCTGGGGAAGCTCACTGGGAATGCAACTGCTCAGACACCTAGCAGTGTTGTGCAGGTGAACATTTAATATGGCCTCTCCTAGAGAGTGAGCAACTGATGTAGGAGACCTGATGGAGATCATTTGCCAGTCTCTTTGGGGGAAATATGTCTTCCGTGGAAAACTTTCAGCTCACAGCTTGGAAGCTGGGAAGATGCCTGTGCCCTTGGCTCCCAAGTTGCTAGGAGTCAGCTGTGATGGTACTTTTGTTCTGAGGGCACAGGGATGTCATTGCCAGGTGTCTGTGAGCTGGGCTTTCCAGAATGTACCTGTTCCTTCACTACCATGGTTGTTTTTTTACTTGTCCTGAACATTCTGTAAGTGGTTTCCTGCCTGTCTATACATTATGTAATCTGATATTTTGAAGGCAGATTCCTCTCAGCCCTCACTTGTTCATTAATATGAATTCAAGGCATTCTCCCAAAGCAATACACATTTCATGCTGTTTAAGGAAGACATGCCTGCATTGCATCAATACGTTGCTTCTCCTCCCTTTAAAATATGTCTGCTAAGCTAGCTAAAGAACCAGCTCAGTAAACCACAGGGGGAGAGTGTGAGATGCATTGGTGTCACATCATATGAAGCCAACAGCATGTAATGCACTGTGCATGGGGCTCAGTTGGCTGTTTGTGGTCTAGGGCCTCAGAACGTTTCTTCAGGTCTCTAGGCTGGGGACAAGCCCCTTGGGAGTGTGGTCTTCACTTGTTGTCTTCCTTGGGCACATTGTTGCCTTCTCAGAACCTTGCTTTGTACAATTCCAGAGGAAATCTATGGGCTTGGCAAGATTAGATTTTGTACTCTAAGGTTCCAAGACAGAACTTGGCATGTAGTAAATGCTTGACTGAGAACTCGTATTTGCCTTTGTGCTTAGCTCCATGCTTCTTTTTTCAGTGCCTGTCTCTTAAGTTCCTGTTATGTGCCCAGCCCTATACCAGACCCTGACATTCAGTGTCAAGGCAACATTATGGTAGGGTTGCCCATTATTATTGCATGGGTTGAGGATTTTTTCAGTACCTTTGTTTGTTTATACCAGACTTAAGAAAATAATGTAGCAGAAAATCTACAAACTACTAGGTAAACAAAAGTTATGAATTTGATTTTCACAGATTTTTATTGGTACTAGGAATTGAACTCAGGACATTGTCCTTGCCAGACAGGCATTATGCCACTGAGCTACATCTTTGGCCCCACATTTTTTTTTTTTCTTTTGCAGAACTCAGTGGCTCCACATTTTCATTTAAAATTTTTTTTTATAAATAATTTTATTGAGAAAGAAGTAGCAATGAAACAGTTTCATAACAGGTTAATAAGACTGTTACAATAATTAATACATTACATTTTATTGTCTTTGTAGTAGTTATTCGTAGTACAAGATACAGACATGATATCTTGTCTAAACACTGATAGTTCAAAGATTTCTTCTCATTGAACTAAGAGAAAATAACTGTATATCTGTATATATATATATATATATATATATATATATATATATAGTCACCACAAAATGTCCTTCATTTATATCCCCTTTCTTGTTTACCTTTGTCAGAGATGTGTATTGTATTGCCATTCATATATTGTAGGTGCATGAATTCAGCAAAGTAATCTAATATAGTCCAGTAGTCTATAATAGTAGTGGGTTATCTGCATGACTGACAATGTCAGAAGTTGTTAACTTGAGCCTTTTACAGCTCACCCTATTAATATGGCTCTACTTTTTATGCTTCATTTTTATACTTTCTGATGGATGGGTAAGACAAAGATAAAGCAAGACCTATATAACAAGAAATGTAACTTTTGTATCTGACAAGGTCAGTCAAATCCCCTCACTCAAGATTTACTCTGAAGCCTTGATCGCAGTTTGTAGATCTTTTGTCAGTGTCAGCCATGTGGATGAGTCACGGCCATTGCTTGACCAATTTGTTCTTGGTGAAAGCCTGAGTGAATGTTTTCTCTCCATGTGACTCTCCTTAGGCACACTCTACATCATCGATCACTTTCCTCTGTGGCTCCATAATCTCCTTTAACAGAAAATTTGGGACATTACTAAGCTACAGGATGTTATAGTACAGGTTCTTTTCTGTCCTGAGTCCTCACTTACCTTGAAGGGCTAGGACCAAAATATTGGCTATCCTTGTAGCCTTTCTTTTTCTCTAATTTTTTGGTGTGCAAACTTAAGTTGTTAACCCTCCAGAAGAGAAGCTTAATGATATTATTTCCCTAGAACATAGACTGTTGAGCTTAACATCAATATCTGTCTGAATATCATGAATATCAAATGCCTTAGACATAACATGGAACAAGTATTTTCCGTCAGTCATTGGTATGCTTAATTTTATGTACATACAGAACGTGAAAAAAATTTTTAAAAATAAAAAATAGAAATAAACAATTACAAATTTTTACACAGAAATTTAGAAATCTAACCATATATAACATTGTGGCAAGACAGTCCTATGACATTTTTTTCTTGTCTCTTATTTTCATTTATTACCTTTTTTCATTTTATTTAAACAAGCATTTACTTGAGAGAGAGTATAGCAGTAATTGATATGACATTAGAAGCCTTACGCTTTTAGAAGACCACACTAACAGGGATTTGAAGCGTGGTTTTAATATTACACATTGCTATCCTTGGTGCAGTTGCTTAGCTCACAGGTATCAGCATATATAGTTAGTTAGGGTGAGAATCCTACTAAGTAACTGCTAGTTTCAAAAACCTGCTGAAGATTCTCAGGATCATTGCCTTACCCATGTTGTATATATGAATATATGGTTTTGTCCATGCCTTGTTTCCTAGCTTTTCTCCTTGCCCTCTTTTTATTGTTTAATCCTTAAGTTCTCACTTTCCATTTAGTTGTGTTATACCTTTCAATTTTTATATCTTTTTTTGAATTCTTACACTAGGGAGACCATACGATATTTACTTAAAATTGTTTTTATTAAGAGTTTGGATTCAGTAAATTATTGGTAGATGGTTTCAATGGTGTGATGTTATGTATTATTATGATGATGATGGTATTACTTTATTTCATCCAGTGCCCCTGTGAGATTGGCATGATCATTGCTATTTTATTTGTTAAGGCTAGGAAATATTTTATTGCCAACCAGGAACACAGCCACAAGAGAGACAAGCACACAGGACTGCAAATTAAAACCAGTAGCCAGCAAAGGCCCATTGAGCCAGGAGCACTGCATCCTGGAGTCCTCACAGTCTCCCACCAGTAAATACACAGCACAGGGCAGCTAAGACAGGAAGCAATGGTTCATATGCCCCAGCCAGTGACAGCATATATACTTCAGAATGAGCCACACATTGAGGAGGTACAGAGGAGGGAAGGCTCATCACTGACTAAGGCTACCTCCTGCACTCTGAGCCAGCCCCGGGTGGAGGACAGAGCCACCTAGAATCTCATAGTCAGCTGCTGTCTTCTCATCATTCATCTGTTTGCCACTAGAGATGAGCAGCTGCTATTGTGGTGGGATTCTCTCTTTCGTCTCAACACGCTTCTTGATTCACTCTACCTTGTTTGTGGGTTTATTGTCAATCTTAATCTCCTTTCTGGTCAGTGTCTTCACTTTAATTAGCATGTTCTTCCCTGGTTGAGACGGTGAGTGGATAAATTGGTGTGTTTCCTGCTGTGGGCAAAGCTTCAGCTCTCTATTTTAAAATCAAGAAATGAACAGAGGACAAATGATTCACTGCCAGCCACAAAGGGCAGGTGGCCAGGCGAGCCCAGGTCCTGGTTCAGCATTTACCTCCTGACTTGCCACTCACTTGTCTGATGTGAACTTTATAGAAGTTGGCACTTAATAAAGAGGTGGAGGGAGAAGAAAAGGCCTGGTCCTGTTCTAGGGTGTGGACTGGGTCACGCCTCCTGTGTGGCAGTGTGTTGAAAGGTTAGTCACGTGTGTGTGCTGTTGTCCACTTTCTCTCATATCTCTGTCCATGAGAGCTGCTAATTCAACCAAACCTGACTATGGGCCTTTTCTTTCCAGCCCGTCTCTGTGGTTATCCAAAGGATCTCATATCCTGAGATTTGGGGGAGTATATGAAAGGAGAAAAGGGCATGGGCAAGACCCCTCTTAAGCTCTGATCAATGGGTTTCCTCAGTGGGATTCAAGGGCAGCCATCTCACCTATGATACAATACATTGAGATTCTTCTCTATTTTCCCTACATTATTTTTCATGGGAGGCAGGCTGATTTGATACAGGATTCCTCTGCCCCTGAGTCCTGTGTGCCTGATTCTCTGAACCCTGTGGCACAGTTGTTGGGAGCCCCCTAGTGCTTGTTTGTGATTCTCACTTCATTCCTGTCCCCAGGGTAGTCTTCATTCCAAGCTGAGGCTCTGACCTGGTCAAAGGTCTAATACCAAGGTGGAAGACAAAAAATGAGAATGTCACAAAGTCCTAGTCCATATGTCATTCGTTGTTATTATACAAATCATTCTGTTTTTACTTTCCTTTGATATTTAAGTAGCTTTGACTCCACTTACTCTTTAGTGCCCATCTTAACTTCTTATGGCTACAGTGACAAATGGCATAAAAGAATATAAATTTATTATCTGAGAGGTCAAAAACAAACACAGGCTTGCCAGGCTAAAGTTGAGACACTAACAAGCCTGTGCTCCCTCTGCAGACTCTTGAGGAGCTGTTTTGGCTTGTGGCCCCATCCTCCATCTCCTAAGCTAGGAATAGCTAGTAGAGTCTTTCTCATGTCATGTCATAGCCCATCACTGCAACCACCTTTCTTCCTTGTGTAATGAGCCCTGTGATTGCAAGAGGCCCACTCAGAGATCCCGAATCCTTTGCTGCCTCATAACTATTAGTAGAGTCACACACAGACATATGAAGTAGTATGTCCATATGCTCTGAGAATTAGGGTGCTCATGTCTTTGGGGGATGCAGGATTTGGCCCACTGCATGCTATGGCTTCCTTAAGGACAACAGTGTTAGCATTTTTAACTTAAAGGTGAAGTCTGAGACCCAGGAGTTTAGGGACTGCTTTGGATTGTTTGAGCAAGTACAGATTCGTTTTCCTGCTCTGCACAGTGTTCCATGCCATTCTGGGACTTGTATTACTGAATGTGAAATTGAATTTTCCATAATGTTGGCACCACAAAAGAGTACAAATATTTTAATGCCTAACACTTTTCTAGAATATAGTGCATTCCACAAGAGAAAAGGAGGTCATGGTCAGTTTTTTAAATTACTCCTGAATTTCTGTGCATCTACCTAGTTAATCAGTCTGTGTGAGGAAAATGTGATTTGGGGTTTCAAGTCTTTTGTGGTGGACTTTCTCATTGCTGTGAGTGAATTCACCAAGTCTGCTGTTGACCTTTACTGTGTGTTGTAAGAATGCAATGAATTGAAATAGAAATTAATTTCTCTCAGCTTTAACGTCAATTAACTAGCATAGTTTATACAGTCAGCCTAGATGAACATATTACATTTATTGTTCTTTAATTAAAGTTACTGTGGCAAAGGTTGAGGTTTTAATTAATGTGGGGGCATTATCATATTAAGTTTAATTTAAACATAATATAAGAATGTTTTTCTCCCAAAATTAGTTTTCATGAAAGAATGCTCCAGAAGGAATTTTTAATTACATTCTGAAGCTGTGTTTAACCTTAGGTAGTTAAGTTTTGGTCATCACTGCTTATTAAGTCTTTCAAGGTCAGTTCAGCTAAAGGAAAAGGTAGATGTTCTCACACCTGGGAAGTATTCCAAAGATAGTGATGGGAAAAGGCATCATTTTAGTTGATTAATGAGTGATAACAATAGAGGTTAAAAACTAAGTTTAATTATTCTCTGGTCAGGAAAGAACAAGCCTGTTTGATTTGTCTTAAAAAAAGAGTGCAGTGTGTTTGAGTTTTAGAAAATGAGTATCAGCTTGAGCTTCTTTTTCTGTAGAAACACCAATTTAGAGCAGTTCTCTGTATAGATTCCACTGACATGGCTCAAGAGATGGAGTGCATCATAGCTGCATCTGGAAGATGATGGAATTGTGTGCTGTGTCCCCATGAAATTATCAAATTCTTACCTAAATTATCCAGACAACTTCAAGATCAGGGCAGAATCCTTATATTACCCAGTCTTAGTTGCTTTCTCATTTCTGGGACAAACTACTTAACACACACAAATTAAAGGCACAGAGGCTAATTTTGACTTAGAGTGTGTAGAGGTTTCAGTCTGTAGTCACCTGTCTACAACACAGGGCAGCATTACAGATGAGCATGGTGGAGGAGAAACAGCTCATGGTACAGCAGCATGAAGCAGAGCTATCAAGGGAAGGAGAGGGATGTATTTGTATACCCTCCCAGACTGTGCTTACAGTGACCTACCAGGTTTTGTTTTCCGGTATCACAACAGGCTATAAACCCATCTGGGGACTAATCCAGTATCACATATCCATGACCCAGTATCACTCCCCCATGATCCAGTCACCTCCCAAATGCTTCACCCATGATTATGTGAGGCTTTGGGAGGACATCTAGATATAAGCCATAACATTGCTACCATAGCCCCCCAAAAGACTCACATGCACTCCTTTATGTAAAATATATTTAGCCCATCTCTTTAGAGTTACCAAAGTCTTAACAGTGTCAGCATTGTTGAAAAATTCAAGTCCAAATTACCTTTTAAGCAAACTCAGCCATGAGCCCTTGAAAACAAATGAAATGTAAACAGTACCAACATACAGTGACACAAGATAAACACTCCCATTTCAAAAGGTATAAACAGGAGGAAGAAAAAGGATCCAAGCAAACCAAAATCCACTAGTGCAAACATTAATTCCTGTAATTCCACAACTAACATCTGAGACGATTCATAACAGGATATGTGCTCCAAAGGGCTTGTGTGGCCCCAGCTGTCCAGCACTGCTGCTGGTTATAGACCAGTCTCTTGGGTCAGCTTTGCCCTCTCCTTGTAGATCTGCACAGATGACCCACATTCCTGGCTCTCTAGTCTCCTGGGGTCTCCACAATACCTTCAGCTTCATACTCATGGCTTCACCACTGCCCTCTCCATGACACATTTCCTGTCCTTCCGGGCTTTCTTCTGAAATCTGGGTGCAAGTCTTCCTCACCTCAGGAGTCTTGGATTCTACATGCACCTAAACCAGCGCCACACAGATGATGTCAAAGTCTGCCACTGGCTGGAGCAGCGCCCAGCCTCCTTGTCTTTTGGTTGTAGGGATCGAGTGCTTGGATTGCTGAGCACTATGAACAAATTGGCTAGGCTGCTGCCACTCTAGAACATGGTGCACTGGGGTTCTCTTCTCAAAGCCAAGCCTATTTTGCATTTGCAATTTTGAGGATGCAAAGGGTAGAGTCCTGCTCATTCTTCTTGCCTCAAACCAAGTTTTCTCCTGTCCTGTTTCACAATACTTTGCTTTGTAATGCTAGCCTTTGCAACCACCAAGTTCTCTGTTTTGTATTTTCTTTTCTTTTTTCTTTTGGTGGAATTGGGTATTGAACTCAGGCCCTTGCACTTGCCAGGGAAGTGCTTATTCCACTGAGCCATCTCCCCAGTTCCTATATTTTCTTTATTATTATTATTATTAACTTTATTGAGAAGCAAATAGCAATGAGACAGTTTCAAAGCTGATTAATAGGACAGTTATGAATACATTGCCTATTGTCTTCATAATGGTTATTCATAGTACAAGATGCAGATAGATATCCTGTCCAAACACTATTAGTACAAGTCTTTCTTCTCATTGAATTAAGAGAAAGTAGCTGTATATGTTTTATATTTTCATCATGAAAATTTATTGAGGCTTCCTTTCTGGTCAAACTCAAAACTTTTAAAATCATTCTGCTGAGCCCTTTGTTCTTGATTCTTGACATAGATCTGGCTAAAAGCCCTCAACAGTAGCCATGTCACTGCTTCAACATTAGGCTGACTTGAAATTTCTTCTGCCAGATTAATTAATCAATCTCTTTCACTTAATCTTTGTGTTTTGCAAAAGAAAAAAAGTTTCTGCCAGAGCATAACACACATAGCAAGGAGCCCTGCTGCCAATGGAGTCTTTTTTCTCAACTTAAACCTCTTTAGCCTGTTCTTTTCAGGCTGTATTCCTGGAATATATTCTGGTCTTCTGAACCCACAACAAAATCTCCCATCAAGCTTTGCCCACAGCATTCTAGGGCTGCTTGTCTTGTTGGCATCTCCAAACCTTTCCAAACCCCTCTTGAAAGTCAGTTCCATAGATTTCTGAATCATGTGCACAAGGACAGTCCTTACCCTAATCCTAGTCATTATATCAAAATCTATTTTAGTTACTTTCTTGTTACTTGGACAAAATACTTAACAGACTCAATTTAATGGAGGAGAGGTGTAGTGGAGGTTTTAGTCCAAAGTTGGCTTCAAGGCAAGTTGCCACGGAAGATGGTTATGGAAGAGGCGAAACAGTTCATGGCTTGGTAGGCAGCAATCAGAGCCATCAATGGAGGAAGAGGCATACATTCTTCCAGATTACAACTGAAGTGACACCCAGTTTCACCTTCCAATGTCACACCTAGTTATAAACCTCTTAGTGGACTAATCTAGTATCACACACCCATAATGCAGTCCAAAGACCCACTTATGAGCCCATGAGGCTTTAGGGAACATCTAGATATGGCTCACAACAGGCTTCAGAGAGCAGTAAATAAATGACAACTTAGCATACATTCAGCAGTCAGCTCAGCAATTTCACTGCCTAAATGTAAGCATCTGTGATTTGCTCAGGTCTTACAGGTTTTGTAGAAATAGAACACTGTTACATGTGAATGGCATGTACCTCCAGGATGCAGAAGGCCTGAGTGTGTTAGAAAGGATTCAGGGCTCTAGAGGGAGGATGAGAGCTAGTGGGGCAGTTTGAGTTAGAAAGATGCTTTGTAGGAGTGAAGATCAAATGAGATCTTGGAGGAAGAGCTCTTGTGTTGACTTTCCACCACTCAAACTAAATACTTGATAATATCCACAAGAATGAAATGGAGAAAGGGGATTTAGAAGAGGAGAGAGACAGGTAGGAGAAAGGGAGTAAAAACAAAGATTGAAGCTATATTGTGTACATGCACCCACTCCCCAAGATGATTGTAAACTGCATGTATTGCAAACATGTGCTAATAAATAAAACCTGGCATACACAATTTGAAGGAGAAAGGATTTCTTACAGCTCATGATTGCAGGTGTGGCTGGCTGGTTGCAAGGCAATAAGATCATGGTGGCAAGTGAGACAGGAGAAAAGATGCTTACTTCAGGGAGGGCAGAAGCAGAGAGATCAAGAGAGTAAGGGATGAGAGACCAGATATGGTCCCAGAGGTCCACCCCAGCCCATGTCCTATGCAGATCCACCCAGAAGGGTTCTGTTGATCTTCTAGGTATCTCTCTAGCCAATTAATTGGATAGTTAAGATTAATCATTGTAGCTTTCAAAGAGGGAGCACCTTCTCTTCTGAGAAGAGAAAGAATCTGTGTTGTCTGAAAGACCAAGAAAAGAGCATTCAATGGTGAAGGGATGGGGACAGTATTGTAGTGTGCCACAGACAAGGTTGCAGGCCTTTGAGGCCATGCTGAGGTGCCAGAGGTCTATTCTGAATGTGGCAGAGAACTATAGCAGTGCTTTACATGTGTGTGGTATCTGATTCAGCTTGGTTTTCAAAGTACATTTTGTTCTTTCTTTCTTTCTTTCTCTCTCTCTCTCTCTCTCTCTCTCTCTCTCTCTCTCTCTCTCTCTCTCTCTCTCTCTCTCTCTCTCTCCCCCCCCCCTTCTTCTGAGTAGACAAACAGTGGGAAAAAGGGCTGGTAGGAGACCAGGTAGGAGCTAGTTGCTCCCATCTGTGTCAAAGGCCAAAGTAGCCTGGATCGGGAGGGCTGTGGTGGTGCTGAGACTCAAGGCTCTGTTTGGAACTCTGAGGATGAGGCGCATGCTAAGCAACCTCTGGGGGCAGAGATCTGGGCTGGAGCCACAGGCAGGACCATCACCAGCTAGTGAATCATGCCTAAAGGGCAGGCATACTACCCCAAGAAGCAGCAGTCCTGGGCATGTGCTCACACAGAATGAGCAGGAGGAAGAGCCTGGAGAAGGTGTGGGCACACATCCTTCAGAGCAGTGCTGTAAACTGGAGCCAGCTATCAGGAAGGCAGGAGGCTCAGTGATGTGAGAGGGAGATGGTGTTGGGAAACATGTCATGGGATGCATAGTCAAGTCAGCACTTAGAGAGAGCTTGCATACTGAAGGGGCCTTTGAAAAATGTCTGAGGGCTGGTAAGGTAGCTCAAAGGACTAAGTATCTGCTTAGGCAAGCACAGAGACCAGGGTTCCATTCCCTGGCACCCTGTGCTAGCCCTGACCCTGGGTACACTGAGCTGGCATGGTGGCACATCTCTATAATCCCACCACTGGGGAGGCTGAAAATAGAATCACTTTGAGTTCAGTCTGCATAGTGAGACCCTGTACTAAATATTTAAAAAAGTAAATAAAGGTAACAAAAATGTCTGCAATTGTGTCACAGTTTCTATGTTATATAGTTTAACTAGAGTGTAGTGTCAGGCACATACCCTTCCATGTTCATGTTAGCGTGTCACATTGATAATGTCTTAGCAGTTACCTTGGCTGCAAATGTCACTTCATTGATATGGAAAGGACATCCAGGGCTGCATCAGCACAGTGGCAGTGAGAAGGTTCTCATGCACATTTGAAATGTGTCTGGCCCTCACAGGTGCAGAAAGACAGAACTCTAGTAGACAGTTGAAAAAGATCTTGCCTGGTATTCTTATTTTCAAGTAAGAGGTCAGGGCTTTTGAGGTTGGAGTCTTGAGAGTAAAAACAACTGTTTTATGTTATGTGCCTCACCAGCTTGGAGTCAGAACAAAGAAGGCCGGTAGTTGGGGATTCAGGGCTGCAGCTCTGCTGTAGGCTTGCAAGAGGACCTGTGGATGATGAGGACTCTAGTGCAACTGTAGGCTTCTTGGAGAGAAGCCACAAAGAGGAGAGGTGCAGAGTTCTTGCAAGAGGCAAAGAATGATAGTGAAAGAACAGGAGGGAGCTTGCATACTGAAGGGGCCATTTAGGCCCCTTCAGTATGCAAGCTCCCTCCTGTTCTTTCACTATCATACCCGGGTGTTTGGATTTATCTCTAGGCCTGGCACTCAACACTTACATAAATGATTGCATGTGATTTCACAAATAGTGAGTTGGTAGGGAGGGTCTGTGGAGGAAAGGGCAATGAGCTTCAAGGGCTGTGCACTGAAGTCAGTCAATATTATAGACATTCAGTGAAGAGGGTCTAGGTGGGGATACAGCACTGTGGAGGAGGGATAAACCTGCAATCCTACCCTGCAACAGAGCTGGCAAGGCCAGTCTAGAGTGGTCTCCTCACCTGGGCTTCTCAACATGAGCAGCCTGCACTGAGAGGACTTTGTGGAGAAGGTAAATAGGGAGGAAGGAGCCAGCCCTGCTCAGTGAGTTTAGTGTTGGGAGTTTTGTTGCCCAACTTCTATAATCCCAGGTTGCAGTGAAGGGAGGACAGTGCACAGGAGAAGCTACTGGAGTGCAAAAAGCCACTGGGTTCTAGCAGAGAAGACAGCTGCATAGGCTTCACTACAGTAGAGGAGAGAGGCCCAGGATCTTGCTGCCGCAGAGGGAGCTGCTGGAGCTGGAAGGTCCCAGTGCTCTATGCAGCGACCGTGTGGTGGCACCTTGTTGAGGGACTCCGGGGAGGCACCAAGGCCCGCCCTGGCCAGGAGCATGGGGCTCTCATTCCATTATTATAGTGACCTCTGGGCTGGTGGCTTGTATGGAGATGCTGTTCCAGTCACCAGCTAAGCTGCTGCTTCTGCAGCACTTTCTGAAAGAACAGTCTTGTGTGTCTCTGGAGTTGTGTGGAGTTTTATTTTTTGTTCTTTTATCTTCAGTTTCACATTCTCCTAATTAAAGTACCAAACACTTCCTGAAGTATGTACAAAGTTTAATCAGTTCAATAAATAGTGACATTTCGGGATGTGACCAGTTTTTGAATTTCTATGTGCTGGGAGAGTCACACGAGACTTTGTACGCAGGATCTAGCTTCTGATGTGAACAAAAGTCTGGCTTCTGTTCTTAAGTGGTTTGGGTAAAGAAGACTGAGAAAAGCAGCTGCTGCTGGTTTTTCTCCCCACCACTGAATTGTTTGTTACTTCCAAATAAAAACATGAAAGTGATTTTAGCTGCTTATGCACTCAACCAAGGGATTTGTATCCCTTATTCTATTTCTCTCTGGCATTTAAAATGTGTCTGGCAAGTATGTGTTAGGCTCTCTGCAAATGCTTATTCAAATTAAATTAAATTTTCACATTTTTGTTCAAATTGAATTTTAAAATCTCTGTCTCTGCCTCTGCCCCACCCCAAAAGACATGTACATTTTTTGCTATTGTATTCCAATTCTGAGGGTAGTTTGAACAGGTTCTAAGTACTAGAGGCAAAGCAATAGAGTGTTAAGAATCAAGTATTTATCTAGAAAGAACTGTGCCATCTTTTCATGCTTTGAATACGTTCTTTCACTGTCCGCTCCCAGGTGGCTTGAAGTGTCCCGTCTGCAGCTTCGTGTATGGCACCAAGTGGGAGTTCAACAGGCACTTGAAGAATAAGCATGGCTTGAAGGTGGTGGAAGTTGATGGTGACCCCAAGTGGGAGGTAAGTAAGTTTCTGAACTATGGTATTGATCCTGACATTTCTAAACACAAATGTCACCCAGGCCAGCCCAGGTGCTCAGCACAGACAGCCATACTTCAGAGCACTGAGTTGGGTGGCTGGGAAATCTCTGAAACTTTTTCAAACCATATATTTGTATATAGTTGAGTGGGATCTGGATGGGAGTCCATGGATGTGGAGTCTTATTCTGAATAAGACTATGAAGATCAGATAGTCTTTGAATGTTTACATTGACCTTTATATTTCTCATATTCAGAAATCTAGTCTTAGATTTTGCATCTGAAATAAGAGTGGAATGAACAAGTCTGTTGCTGAGTTCCCTGTGAAAACTGGGAGGGATCCCACTGACTGATTGCAGAGGCCTCTCCCTCAATGGAAAGCTTGTACTCCAACCTGCCACCTTTGCTTTCCCCTAAGGAGCTGGAAGCAGTTAGAGCCAGCAGTTTGGTACCTTTCTGGCTACTTTCCACTTGATACCAGTAGTACCACCCCTTTCCCCTTGACCACCATTAAGGTAAATGCCAGACATTGCTAATGTTCATCATTCTCTGGCAATCCATTCTAGCCACAGCTGATGTGAAGACTTTATAGGGCATTAATTGTCTAAGTGTAAGGGCTTTGAAATGAAGTCCATGACACATGGATTTTAATAAAACATCACGACAACATAGGATTCTGGAATGACAAAGAAGAGTGGGTCAGTGGGAGGGAATCCATTAATATAATCCATCATGATAATAGAACTGGGGGGAAAAGTGAAATGAGCCTTTTCATAGATTCAGAAAAGGCATATGACAAAATTTAATATTCACTGATTAAAAACAGGTGATAAAGTAAGAACCTGATGGATACGTCCTTAAGATGATAAGAATATATGTGTGTCAGCCCAAAAGCCAGTGTCGTGCTTCGTTGGGAAACATTACTGGGGAGTTATCCTCTGAGGTCAAAAACAAGACAGGAAGGCTCAGCAACCCTAGTAGTCACGGGCAGTGTGGGGCATCAGCAAGTGTAGCTAGAAGGGCCAAAGCTAATAGAGCCCAGGGAAGGAAAAAGTTTGCATGGGATGGAATTGTATTTTTGGAAAATTCTAAAGAATGAGTGAGAAACTACTACCAATAGTGGACAGCAAATTAAAATATCACTAACCACAATTAGTAGCATATATTCACACATGTCTATATGTACATGTGTGTATATATAGATATGTGCATATATATAATCTGAAAGCCTTTCATACTTTCTCTCCAGCTTTCTTCCCATGGACTACTTATTCCAGACAAAGCCAAACTACACTATCTACTTACTTTCCAGGGCTATAACAGTGAATGCACTGCTGAAAATCTCAATTTGGCTGGGTTGTCCCATTGTGCATCTCACAAAAATGTATTTTCTTTCTCCATAGACTTACAACATCTTCCTTCCTCCCTAAACTTCAAACATTTAGAAGTTTTAAATGACTTTTTTAAAAAAAAAACTTCTTAGTCACAAAAAAAAAAGCAGATAGAAGACAGATAGGAAGGAAAGATCCATTTATTATAGGAAACAGAAAAATAGAAACTGATGCATAAATATGTACTTGGGAAGCCATAAAACACTCCTTGGAGACATAAACTTGAAGTTGAACAAATGAACAGGCACCATCATGAATACCATAAAGGTGTTGATACTCCTAAAGGTGATTCATAAGATGATGTATCAGTGTAATATAATGAAAGTATCATTAGATTTTTTTTTTTTTCTGGAGATGATCAGCTTGATTTTTGAGGTTAATTTGGAAAAATAATTAGGACTATTGAGGAACACCTTGGAAAACTGACAGCGCCAGGAGAAGGCTGTCCAATATCAAACGTGTTACGAGCCCTCTATAACAAGGGCACTGTGGTGCTGGTGTGTGAAGAGGCCTACTGAAGCAAAATAGAAAATTCAAAGACTGCCCAGTGATTTGGGGAAATTTAGCATCATGTAAAGAGGGCATTTCATGTTGGTAGCAGAAGAAATGAGGCCATTTTAGTGAGCCACTCTGAGTAGCTAAATAGCCACAAAGAAAAAGATGAAGTTGGATCTGTTCCTTAGAACTTAGATAAGACAAATTTCCAAAGGATCAGAGACTTAAACATAAAAATAGTGATGTTTTACAAATGTTAGATGTAATCATGAGTGAATTTACCTATAAAATATGAAGAACTTTCTTAATTATAATTAATAATGTAGATTCAGCAATGGAAAGATTGAAAAAAAATAACTGCATAAAATACTGAAAAATCTTCTAGACATTTTTAAATGTCTCAGCCCATTGCACTGGGGCCTTGTGCCATATGGTGAAAGATAAAAAGTATTTTCAGTAATGTCATAGGAAAAAAATTATCATTTCTGTATAAGAGGCTCCAGATACACCAATTAAAAAACCAACAGCCCAGTAGAAGACTGGGCATGAAACAAGAAGGGCTCGTGGAAAAAATGCAAATACCCTCAAATATCTGAGAGCCTGGTCAGCTCCACACATAGTGAGCAAAGTGTTCATTAAGACTAGACTGAGGTAGAATTTCTCTCTTGTTCGACTGATAAGAGTCCAAAAGTTTGACATCATTCCTGTTGGAGAAGCTGTGAGAAAATGCACTCTACCCCCCAACGAGCAGATTTCAGTATGGAATGAAATTACATATGCATTTCTATCTTCATTAGCCAGACTTTCCTGCTGTAGGGAACTACCTCCAAGTTACACTGACTAAATGAGAAAAAGGCTCCATGAAAGGCTATGTTCCGGCATATGGCTATAAGCAGCCTAGTGTCTGTCAGCCAGGGATTAGAGAGCCATGCTGCTGTGAGAAGGAAAAGAGGCAGCCCTGACTGATTCCGTGGGTGTCTCTGCAGTGTGCTGGTTTGTGGAAAAGTGCCCTGAAGAATGCTGAGGCTGTTTTGTGAGTATTTTTTAGAAAGACGGTGTCCGCCAGGTATGGTGGCTCATCCCTGTAAGGCCAGCATCCCAGAGATCATGGCAGGAGGGTGGCAACTTCAAGGTGAGCCTGCACAGCTTAATGAGTTAATGAGACCATATCTCAAAATGAAAAATAAACAAATAAATAAAAAGGAAGTTTATGATGCTGAGTATGAAGGTCCTGAGTTCAATCCCCAGTACTACCAAAGGAGGGAAAAAGGTATGTGTGGCAAATTAATCAACTTGTGTCATGGATGAATGATGTCATCTCCCTGAAAGGGATGGGAAGAAAGCTCATGTAGGTGGCAGCAGGAAAAGGTTTTTTCTGCATGCTTGCAGGCCAAGAAAGCATTGTGGATGAGATCGGCCCAGTAAAGATGGGCCCTTCAGGAGGTAGCAATTGGGGCTGTCACCTAGCTTCCAGGAATGCTTTGCAAAGAGCACTGTGCTTCCTAAAAGTGATGATGACAAGTAGTTATGACCCCAGAGTGAGAGGGGCTATCCCTTTGCGGACAAAGGTATACTGTTGCTCAAGTCCAGTGCTGGCTAAATATGCTACTAATGGTACTTAAAAGTGGAAATGCCACCTCTTCTTTTTGTTAATTGCTACATTTATCAAGTGGTTACTTAGTCTCCTATATGTCTGGTGGAAAACATGTAAATGAAATTGCTTGTTTAGTTGTAAAAGGACAATTATGTGCTACTGTGAACCTCACTGTCAGCTACTGATTAGTGCTTATAGCTCATAGCTTTGCCTACTATAAACTTCAATGTCCTGCTTCTTTCTTCTTTCTTGGTGACATTCATGTTTGCTTATGTTCCCCAGCCCTAATAGAAAGAGATCATCATTAGTATCTAATTCTGTGAAAATTGTGATCCACTGCTTCTCTAGGTACAAGGTACCTGTGGATGTCACTTCCACTTCTACACTTACTACTCCTGATAGTTACCAGATGCAGTTCTTGGAATCATTTTTGTTTTTGGTGTCCTTCATGTAAAAGTACAAATGGCACACATAGCTATGATTTACTGAACTCTGACTATGTGCCAGGAACTGTGCTTTTACATGCTGTATAGTTATATTTCCATCCTCCTTCTTTCCTCTCCTCCTTTCTACCATCAACTACTCCATGGCCCCTGTTACCATATGGCACAAGCCCCTAGTGTAAGAGGCAGTGTTGGTAGCAGTGGGAGGGGACAGAGAAGCCTTTAGAAGTGCATGTTTGAATGTCTTCATGCCCAAGTGATTAAGGTGATGGACTAGAAGTGCATGTTTGAGAATATCTGGCTTGCAAATCTCTGATTATGAACCATATACTCTGCTCTCTGTTGCAAGCATGGATATCACTAAATCTGGTTTTAGAAACTCTTTGTTCTTGTAAAGAGATGATTTCTCTTTAGGGCATGTATTTATTAGGATTGTGCCATGTAAATGAGGTACTGTAAGTGCTTACTTTCTTCTGTGTATTTGTCTTACTACATTCTCCTAGAACTTCTGGGTAACTGTCAATCTTTTCAGTGGCCATTTCAGTATTATGTTTGCATTTAGCCAACAGCAGAAACTCCTGAGGAGCCCTCCACACAGTATCTCCACGTCACAGAGGCTGAAGAAGATGTTCAGGGGACTCAGGCAGCTGTGGCTGCTCTCCAGGACCTGAGATACACCTCTGAGAGTGGTGAGGATATACCTGTCTTTCAGGCCTCAGAGCTGGCCTTTATATGCTGAATGAATGAATGGATGGAAGAATGAATGAATGAATGATGTTTGTCACTAAACCAATATCAAAGCCTCTAATCCAGCATTCACTGTGCAAGAAGCAGGCCTCTTGTCAGATTCCTGGATCTCTGTCTCTGGAATTGGTCCAGAATAGAGTCCTACAAGAGACATGCCCCGTGACAGGGTTGTAAGATTTTCCTGTAACACAGCACTTCATTCCCAGAACAGCCCGTGAGAGTTAGAGAGCTCACTGTTCACACTTCACAGTTATGCAGGTGGCTTGTATTGCTTGTGGTGGGTAGAGTGGGGAATGCCCATGCATTCTCTTGGTGATGGAGCTGGTCATGGAGCCTGGCTCTGCAGACCTCTCAGGGCACAGTTCCTGTTCCATGCTTCCTTGTGTTCATCCATTCCAGGGGCTTATCCCAGGGTCCTTAGGGTCCAGGCAAGCAATATAGGGCAGCAGTGGTGACTGGTGTGTTCCAAGTCCCATTGCAGACTGCCTATAACCCAGGCCTACTGATCCACACTCATGTGTTGTACATCACTCAGTTCCCACCCTGCAATCTTCCAGAAAGGCCCAGCCAGGAATTTTACATCAAATGTGATGAGTTTTTAAATTTTAGATAAATTCAGAAGCAAACTGCTAGTCTAGTGGCAGTCATTATGCTTGGAAACAACTTTTTCTGATGCTCTGTGAATACAACTTAATGTTACATTCCACAGCTCCATCTATATTTGGAGGAAGAGATTAAGCAAGTAGGATTAAACACAGAGCACTTGAGTCAAATGCTACAGGGTATAGAACCGAGGGAAACAACCAATCTCACCCAATTCTTAAATTTGCCAATGCTAGGTCATAAGAAAGCTGCATCAAGCCTCCTAAAAGGCAGTCAGTTTAGAGAAATGAGTGGGTGGGGTGGGGCCATTGCACTCTCAGCTGGAGAAAATGAAGAAATAGAACCTGTGCTGCTACAGCCAGGAGTGGCCTGGCTGTTAGGAGCAGCCCAGAGCTTAAGGCCCTGATTCCATGCATTTCCTTTGTCTGTGCCCAGTAATTGCTCAATCTCTGCAAAACAGCCTGTCTGTCTCCATCCCACAAAGCCACAAGCACTGTCATTCCTATGTGTACACCAGGCTTGTAACGCCCACCAGTGTCTCTTGAGCCCTTCCAACACATTTCAGACTGTGCATACAGGCCAGGCCTTCCTGCTCTGGCTCCTAGCTTCCTGAGCTGCCCCATATCTTGCTTTGCATCCCAGGCTGTGGTTCTCAGCACTAGCTGCGTTCCATGCCTGGATACTCTGGTGGTCTCAGATTGATGGTTTGGCCCCTTCTTCCCCACATCATTTTCTCTGTCAGTCTGATTCCACCTCCAATGCTCAGGCTGTGTGTCTCTTTCTGGGGACCCACTGCACTTCCTGACACTGTTGCCCAACTGCCCTGTTCTTACGAAGTCTACCAGGCTATACGTAACATAATGGATTGCTTACATTTGGGTACCAGGAGCCTGTGAGCCCAGGAAGAAGCAGGGAGGAGATGGTGTTAGGTCTTGCCTGTATGAGTCACAGTTCGTATAATTCTTAGGGCTTCCCAGGTTGAGGGAGTAGGTGGATGAGGAGTTGACATCTAATCTCAGTGTATTCTACCAGTAAATGCTTTAGTCTTCCGCTGCTGGGATTGCCTGGCTGCAAGGCCCTTGTGGTCATCTGCTCCAGGGTGTGAGTGTGGCCTTGGGAAGAGGGTGCAGGCTGGTGCATTGAGAATGCAGCAAAGCCCTGGCTGCAAGCACAAGTTTCCAGAAACATGCTTGTAATCCAAAATGCTTGCGTATCAAGGTGAATTTCCCCATAAGAAATAACGGAAACTCAGATGATTCATCCCACAACCTCAAAATATTAATATGAAAATGATGATAATACTGTAGGATAATACAAAATAATAAAATTCCATATATGAAGAAAAATAAATTAATTTGCACTTACCTTTGAAAACCTTCATGGCTGGCCTGAAGGAGAGAAAGGTTGTTGTATAGGACAACTTCTACTATCGCTAATAGAAGCATTGCTGTCTATTGGCTTAGAATCTTTCTCCTCTCATGCAGATTTAGCAAGGCACCTGTCCAGGGATGCTTGCTTTTGCCTCATTTTGAGGACTTTGCAGAAACCTGTCATTGTATTGTCATTAAAACAGGTCCATCACCCACACTGCTGCAACCTTATTTGAACGATGCTCTTCTACCAAGTTTTGCACTGTTCCCCACATTTTACATATTTCTCCAATCTCTTTAAAGTAGGGAATTCCTCAGACTTTTTCTTCCTCCTCCTCTGCAGACAAATCTCCTCCATAGCATCTTGCTACTGGGAGACGATCACCCACAACGCCCAAATCCTCAGAGTGCAAGCACTGACAGAAACTTCATGGTCCTATGCTAGTGTGGACCCCAGGCAGTAATCTCTTGTTAGTGAAATGCTAAGCAGGGTCAGGGTGCAGGAGCTAGAGGTGGCCAAGCACACAGTGTGAACAGTGAGGGTGTGCTGAGCCTCTGTCCCTCCATGTGGAGCCCTGATGTTGGATATGATTAAAACAGAAGCCCAGGCTTAAATTAGCATGGAGTTTGCGAGCCCTCTGGTTGGATCATGGAGATATCATTGGATGATTGCACTGCATATGATTGTGTCAGCTGGTACCCTCAGGAGTGACACTGTGAGGGACAGTCTTGTCTTCAGGCTGGGATTCAGAACACCTGGGTTTAAATTCTGGTTTTGTGACATAATTCCCTCAATGGCTAGAGGTGAGTCTCTGCTTTTGTGCCCAACTTATAAGTCAGAGAAATAGAGATAATATCAGAGTGCCATCTCCTTATAGGTTGCTTGGTGTTTTAAAAGGTTCTTATAGAAAATGCTTGTTAAGCTGTAATGTAACGCACAAATTATTTTTCTTGTCAAAATGAGTGTTTACCAAGAATCCATATGTCCTCTGGGAAAGATTACTATGTAGGGGAGACAGACTGATTCTACAGGGGGTGCTCCTCAGCTCCTCAGCAGGCTTTGACAGTCTTGTGTGTGCTTCTTCCTTCCAAGGTGACCGCCTTGATCCCACAGCTGTGAACATACTGCAGCAGATCATCGAGCTGGGCACTGAGGCTCATGATGCCACTGCTGTAGCCTCAGTAGTTGCTATGGCGCCTGGGACAGTTACTGTGGTAAAACAGGTGAGACCCCACTCGATGACATATTGGCTTCTCCTGCCATTGTGCTCCTCCCTGCCCTCCCCTTATATTGGCCATCAAATTGGTCTAGTCTGTGGTGTTTTCTTCTACCTTTATCTTCCTGTGGAATTGCTCTATGTATGGGAATATGTCTGGGCAAAGAAGCATGATATACTTAACAAACACTCTGGAAACTGTTTAATCTCCTTTCAAAGGATCCAAGAATGGAAATGAGCATGATGCAGACTCAGGCCCATCTATTGGGTCCTTTTTTCCTGAAACCCCTCCAAGAAGAAAACTAGTAGGCAGTGGGGACAGCCAGTCCATGTGTATTGCTTGAGTAAACATCAGTCTTCAGAGCATACATAGGAGAGGAGGAAAATGGTCAGCCGTAAAGCAAAGTTGCTCTACTAAATAAGGAGTGACCCTGTGTGGCTCGTTTCATCTTCTGTCCTCAATAAGGACTTCATCTATTAGACACCAGCATTTATGATAGGTAGAGTATTTTCTCTACCTATTTATACCTGTCTTTCAATCTACTGTATCCTGTTTCATTTTATGAGTTTAGCTGGCTTATGAAACTACTTAAAAGGCAGAAAACGCATCAGAACCAGGGAAATACATACTCTAGAATCAGAGTCCAAGGTCAAGAAGAAAGCTGTAGTGCAGACCACAGAATTTCACACAGTTGTCTGTTCTTTCACCAGGTTTTTATTGAGTACAATGCCTACTGTTTTCCAACTGGGACCTGGGGGATGGCTTCCAAGAGGGAAAGCCATCAGGGTGGTCAGTTTACTGCGGAAAAGAGTAAAGCATGATGTAATGTTTGTTGAATAGCGATTAAGTACAGGGGAGTAAAGTGGTGTGGGGCTGAGGAGTGTAGATGGGCACTTTTAGAAAGCAATGTCAGAGACTTCAATGACTTTTGTGAAGAGATGTGAAAGAGGTGTGTGCTACCCAAATTTAACTATAAATCTGATACTGCCTTGTGTAACTGAAAACAAGAAGGAAACAAGAAGCACTTTACTTAGGGCACAGGAAAGCTTGGCTTTAAAAGCAAACACTACTTTCATATGTGAACCATCAAGTGAGGTATTGCCAGTTGCCTGTCCCTCCTTGGTGGCCTAAGACACAGCTCAAAGTGTGAATATTTAGCCCAGGTAAGTCTCTGGGGTGACTAGAACATCCTGGCTCAGCTCTGGATTTTCTGATCTGTGGACAAGACTCAGACTCAGTCCAGCTATGCAAATGTTTGGATCGTGTGTTCTGTGTTCTTTTCTTCCTAGCATGGTTTTTTCCCGATTTCTTGGATGGAAGTTGCACAGGAGGAAGGTAGGTGTTTTGGCCCAGTGTGACCTGGTATTCTGCAGTGACTGAGAATCAACTGTATACTTCCAAACTACATAGATTTTACTTTTTCTTGGCATACACTGGCCTGCAGTCTTCAGACTGTCTTATGGATCTCTTCTGGAACTTCTCACTTAAATCTTGACACATGGAGTTCAAAGTTAGACATGATACTTCAGGAAAAGTATAATTAGAATAGTCTCAGGAGGAATATGGATGTTTCTTCCTTGCTGAATCTTTCTGAGGGTACAGGAAGGTGCTCCTAATGGTGATGTGTGTCTTCTTCCACAGTGCAGGATTGATTTGCTGCTACTGGGACTTAATTTATTGGGCGTCACAGGTAGTGCAGTGATACCTTAGGTTGCAGGTTTGGAATGAAGCTTAGATATGCTTCTGGGCAGGAGACTGATGGCTCAACAGGCAGTGAGGCAGATATGCACCCCACACAGCCATTGTATGCAAGGAATCTGTATTTTCAGGAGGCAGAAACACTGGCACCCTTGACAAAATCTTTCTTACTGCGAACTCAGGCTAAGAGTGGTGCTGGCGAGCACAGCTGTGAGGAGCTGCATCTGGGAGCTTCCCCAAGAAGGCCTGCGTCTCGCCATTATCTCATCAGCCTGGCCCAGTCCTAGCTCGCCATGCCATGGATATGCTATCAGTAGGAAGGCAGGTGGGTGGGAAGAGTAGACATTCAGCTCACTGGCTTGTACACCCACCCCTGCAGGAGAGGAATTATAATGCTTCACTCTTGGGTGAAAATTCCCTCTGATTTCAGCGATCTCATCACTAAACGTGAAATATGGTTTATTTTGTAGATACATTAATTTCAATTTTTGTTTTCATTAACTCTAGTTTAGGACTTTACAGTCACAACCTGCTGAAAAGTGAACTCCAGCAAACTTTCTAAAGAACAATAACTTTCCCCCTTCACCATGTGGGGAGTGTGTAGCCTTGATGTTAGGAACTTCCTTTTGTTCCAGGCAAAGACATCCCAGACATTTGGAATGAGTGATCCATAAACGCTTATTGAGTAGACTTAACTATGTTGTAGGTTTCATGTTTTCATTCTCTAATTATATCTATAAATTAGCACTACAGAGAAAAGAACAAACTTCATTGTAAAGATTATTTTGTGATATTGTCAAGAATAACTTTAAAATTGCTATTAGAATAGCATATTTTGAGTGTTTAAAAATATTTTCTATGTAATAACATATTACACTGGGCCAAAAAAAAATTCTAAGTTGTACATGAACTAGTTGTTGGTGTTAAAAATGTCAGGACTTATTTTCCATACAAGCAAATAGTTATATGCTCTGTATATCATTGTATCTTATTTATGATTCATTAATGTTAATGAAGAGTCTCTCATGTCAAAACCCCTTACTGGTAATTGTAAGTGATTAACCCTGAGTCTTTGAGTTTTTAGTTTCTGGGATGAAAATAATAGCAGGTCATGATAAGTGGGCAGTATAGGGAAACAGAGGGCTAATAAAAGCTGTTTGTATTGTTGTGTTCATTTTTCTTTTTAGCCCTTCTTAGTTCTCTGTGGAATAGAAAAATGTATCCTTAGCAATTCCCAGCACTTCTCCTTTCCCAAGTATCAGCATTAAAATTAGAGATATCAGCATTAAAACTACAGGCTCCACACTGGGAACTAAGGAGGAGGGTGCTGGTCACCTCTGCTCAGCCAGCTGGGATTCACTGTGCGAGCCAGGAATGGGGCCTGGCCTGCCTCAGCTGCGACCACACACCGTTCACTCTATACATGGGTCTCTTGCTTTCTTTTCTCCCATGAGATTTTATGTAGAGGAAATTTACATATTTGATTAGTAAAACTTCCTAAGTAGAGTGTGGACCTGTCACCATGGGAAATACTGTCATGAGTGTCTGAGTCACAACTATTTGAAGGAAAAGCTTAGGAGAATGACACCAGCAGTTACTGCCATTGGCTCATGGCTGACATTACTCTCTGCTGTTGGATTCTTACTCATTGAGCAGGCATTGACTGCGGCTGCGGTGTTTCCTCCCTGGGTGGAATTCTAATGTCTGCTGTCACAGTGACCACAAATCAGTGGTCTAAGCATGACTGTATATTTCTTCTATATTTCTTCTGGAAAGTCCAGGATAGGCTTCCTGTGTGAAGATCAAGGAGTAAACAGAACTACATGCCTCTGGGAAATATTCCTTCTTTGCCTTTTCTGGTGTCTAGTGCCCAATCACACTCCTGGCTTTGTGGTTTCCTTCCTGCTTCTGCAAAGCCCACTGGGGTGACTTCAGTTCTTCTATCTGTCACTCTGGCCTCTCTGACTCTGACTTTCTGCCTCTGGTTTCTTAGCACTTCTATCATTACCTTGGACTTACCTGGCTAGTCCAGGATTATTTACCCAAAATAATCCCCTGTCACAAAATCCTTAATGCAGTCTTATCTGCAGAGTTCCTTTTGTCATGGCAGGTAACATATTGGCAGGCTTTAGGAATTAGGATATGGTTACTTGTGGGGAGGTATTATTTGTTTAACATACAGGGCCACAGAGTAAAGACAGTTTCTGCTCTCAGGAGACAGTGAGTCTAGCGAGGAGAATTGAAATTGTTTATCCTTTCATTGAACAAGTGCTACCTGGGCTACTCCTACCAGTCAGATGCTGTTCTTGGCACTTGCGATATTTCCGTAAATAAATAAGATGATCTGGTGCAAGGACCTGAAAGAGTAAATAAAATCTGAAAGGTACAATAGATACCATGAAGGGAGGAGATCCTATTCAGAGGGAGGGAAAATGGATGAGGAAAAGGACAAAAGAAAGAAGGGAAAAAGATACATTTATGTAAATATACAAGATAGCTTAAATAATTGTGCTGCTGATTTCTGTTGGTCTTTTGAAAGGCACAGTTAATGTTTAATTTTTTTTCTTTTTAATTTTTATAACTTTTAATACCAATTTTGCATATTTATATCTGGTAATCTAAACAACTAATTTGAAGATGACATAATGCAATACAACAACCATTATCAAATTCCTGTTTTGTTTAATGAAATTCTGTATCTAAGGTCTAATGTTTTTTACCATTTTGTATTCTGTCTAAAAAATACAAGAGATTATTTAAAAAGATGAGTGATCTAGCTAAAGAGCTTATTGTGATTAAAAAGATAGCCAATCCATGCACTTAATAAATAAGTAAATTATCACAGTGTGTTGGAAGTGAACAGTGCTGTGAGAAAGGAGTAAAATGCAGAGCTTGAATGTGCTTCAGCAGAGGGGACACGGGCTCCTGGGGCACTGTGGGGCAAGTAGCAGGCTGCCCAGAGGGGCTCAGGTGGGCCAGAAGCTGCTGCTCTGTGCTGGGTGGCTGGAGGCAGGGAGATGGAGGGCCATATCCCACTTATGTTGTAACCATGGGCCTGGAACTCCAAGCCCCAGAAGCACCTCTGCTCAGTGTTTCCCTTCAGCTTGCTCCACGTCCAAATAGCCTGTGGCCATAGGCCACATCTCTGAGCAAGGTGACCTTTGGCTTCTTTAGCCTGTGCTGCTTGCTTGAGTCATGTTGGTGGGATTCTTCTGTTCCAGAGTCCAGAGAACTACCTTGCCCTGTGCTTTTCTGTTGCGGTCATGTGGCAGGAGATTTGTGTCTCTTTGAGAGCTCTACTGACATCATCAAGGCCTTCAGTCTGCGGGCACCGGGCAGGCAGTTGTTCTGGGGTATCTAATAATGACATTCATCTTCCTGCTAAGCCTTGGTTGATTTACTTCGGCCCTTCTCTGATAATCCAGGCTTTTAACAAAGTTTATGTTGCTTTTTAGTGTGGACATTTTACCCCTAAATAGCAGCTATGTGTTCTGGGTACATTATATAAGGTCAGTGGATCCCTGGAGGACAATGAGAAGATCCTTGAGCTGCAAGTGAAGTGGAATGGATCATTTGCTCATTGTGTTGCCTTTAGAAAGTAAGCCATTCTTGGGTCAGAAAGATGGCTCAGTAGAGTAAGCACTTCCCTGGCAAGTACAAGGGCCTGAGTTCAATCCCCGGTTCCACCAAAAAAAAGAAAGAAAAAATATTCTGAGAACAAGACATTGTCTCCTAGTGCCACATGTGGGCTAATCAGGACCTTCACTGTAGATGGCCTGACAACGTGTAGCCAGCTTGAGGCTATCATGGTGTGCAGTTTGTCAAAACTCCTTCCTGTGATCCCTTCCCATTGTCACTTTGCAGAGACCCAATGAGAAAGCTTGTTGGGTTAGTGAGTATAGTCAGTAGACACAGAACCAACTGTGTGTAAAGTAAGGAAGTGGTTCATGTGATCATGGAGGCAGACACATCTTAAGGTCTTCAGTGGACAAGCTGGTGGTCCATGAGAACCTGTACTGTCTTTTAATCTGTATGCCAGCAAGCTTGAGATGAGGAAAAGCCCATATTTCAGTTGAGAGCAATGGCAGGCCAAAAAGCCAGCTCAAGGGTTGTGAGGTAGAAGGAGTCTCCTCTTATTTAGAGGAAGGCATTAGCTTTCCATCGGTATAATGCAATGCCTGATGCAGGCTGCTTGTTAACACAGAGTCTTAGCTCAGGTTTTCGAGGCTTAGAGTGAGACTGGATGGAACAGCTTGTTTGGTCTCCGAAGAGGGTGTTTGATGGTGGTACACTGCAGTGGAGGTGGATAAAAGCAGATGGTTCAGTCTGAGCCAGAGTGGGGATAAAGACCCAAGAGTCCCATAATTGCCTTTGTCGCCTCCAGTAACCCCAGGACCTCCCTCTACCTTCCATAGGTTCCACCACCTCCCAGGACCTCCACCTTGCTGACCAAACCTTCAGTCCTTTAGGGGACATCCAAACCATAGCAGAAGGTCAGCCTTTTTATTTTTAGGGCCACCAACTGATGCCCAACGATAATACAGGGAAGTCTGCCATAACTCAGCCTGCCACTCACCCCATACGCCCCCACAGCCATACCTACTATCATATGTAGCCAAATTTCTGGGTACCCTGTGGCCATTCTAGTGGATCCATCACACATAAACACACATGCATTGCAGAGTGAAGGTCTCTGTCAGTGAAAGGTTGTTTTCTGCAAGGGTGAAATTCTTCAGTGTTCTGGAGAAGATCTACATTTATAGCTTTCTCGGCCAGTCAGTAGCTTCAGGGATGCACACGGACGCTGATAGATCTGTATTCTATCACAGTTGGTATCTTGGTTCAGGATTGACAGAATTCTTTGTTCTATGGGTCCTTGAGAGTGTCACATTGATGCCCCAGAGGTCCCCCAAGGAGTACTTGCTCTAATCCCTCTGGTTATTGGTATCCAAACTGCCTGCCATGTGTGCATTTATGCTGAGCATAACAGTGATGAGCAGTGCTCTGTATCTCTGCCCATGAGATGTGTCTTCTCTGTGGCCCAGGAATTCTGTGGAGAGAGGGTTTCCCCCTACCTCCCACCCACTCAAGCTCTCTTCGCACCCCAATCACTATTCTTCTGTGCATTGTTCCCTTTCTGGATGGGAGATGCTTCTGCCCTGCCTGTGTCTCCTGTCTGTGTAGCAGGTAGTACCTGCAAGGTGCAGTGCAGTTAAAGACTGACCTGCAAGCAGCTGCCCCCTTCCTAGCCACACCATCAGCTTGGCCCCATCTGCCTCTCAATCCCAGGGCTCATAGTACATGAGGAGCTGTGGATTTGCCAAAAGAAAAAGCTGCTCTGGTTTAACTATCCCCTCAAAAACAGTTGTTGAAATTTAATTACCATGGTAGGCCCTGATTCAAGCACTAGAGAAATCAGAGGTGGGTGGGACAAGCTTTTTGCTCACTCTCATGGAGCTTTAGTCAAACAAAGAGAAGAAAACTCAAAAAGTATACCAAGCTAGTTTGTAACAAAGTCCCCAAGAACTGAGCTTGGGGGGAGGGGAACGCTTCTGCCACCCTCCCCATTTTTACTGCTTCCCAAAAGGGAAGAAAGCTTCAGCTCTGCCCCCCCCCCCCCGCTTCAGATCCCGTGAGAAGATATGGGGCTCCCCTGGGACAGGGACTCTAGTTTAGCAGATGTCTGCTGACCAGGATGGAGGCTGCTGTCCCAGGCAGAACAAGGGCCAGCCCGAAGCCATCCTGGTCAAGGGCAGATGCACAGCCATTCTGTGTCACATCCTATTCAGAAAGGCTGACAGCTCTGGCTCCCTCCTGTTGGGGCCAGTATGGCCTTGGCCTTGGCCCCAAACCTAAAATAGACCAAATAATCTCAGCCAGCCAGGCCAACATTCCAGGTGAAGCTGCAGAAAGAAAGGGAGGAATCAAATAAAACCCACCTTCCCTGTCTAAGGACAAGGAGCAGGAAATGGCCATCAAGCAAAGAGTAATAAATTGAACAGTATTACAACTCGAAGAGGGATTCTATAAATAGTGGTCAACAAAGCTGCAGCTTCCTGGGGAGCAGTGGTAGAAAATTGGGGGTGTAAGCAGAGGAAGAGAGGAAAGACGCTCAGTTCAATAGGCTAGCATCTGCTGTTAGCAAGCACAGTGTTACATTTAAAATAATAACAAGAGAGAAAAGCCTTTATTCTCAGTTTTTTTCAGATCGTTTCTCACATGGCCACAGATATATCATGGGACCTATTTCTACTTCAAAGATTTCATGAAGTAATAGAATTTTCAGTAACTACTAAGGCATGAGAGGTCTCAGCAAATAACAAAAGAGCTTTGAGAGAGTGTGTGATTTGGAATAGCAGCCATCAGAAATTATATCAGAAACAGAAATCTCTGCAAGGAATTTAAGACAAAGGAAGGTTCAAATGGCTCAGGACTAACCAAGGAAGGCTGCAAAGGACAAGAAGTGGCATTAAGCAATAAGGAGAGTGATCCACTGCCAAGACCCTGACTGCCTTCTTTGTCTCTATGTCTCTGTGCTGAAGGTCACCACTCAGCAACAGCAGAATAGACGTTCTATAAGGAATGCAAAGCATGATCATCCTTTAAGGGGTTACCTGCATGTATAATTAGCACCTTGGTATAATTAAGCTGGCAGAACCCCAGGATCAAATAAATTGTACTGCAAAATTCTTTAAGCAAGAGCCAGCCCTCATCAGTCATTTAAAATGTGCAACTAAAAGTGGTTATTGCAGTAAGGGCCATGATGGGGGGAAAAGGAGTCGTCAGTGAGATTCTGGTATTTTACGTAGATCAGAAGAGCCAGAGCCGGGCATGGTGGCACATGCCTATAATCCCAGCACTCGGGAGGCTGAGGCAGGAGGATTGTTGTGAGTTCGAGACCAACCTGAGCTACAAAGTGAGCTTACGGCCAGCCTGAACTGCATAGTGAGACCCTGTCTCAAAAAGACAAAAAAAAAAAGAACCAGGAATTGGATGATAAAAGTTAAGCCTGGGATGTAGGCCTCAGGAATCCAGTTGGTATGCAGGGGCACCTGATAACAGGTCGCTGAAAGGCTTGGGAAGGGCCAGGGATAACTGTGCCCTGTGACATGAAATGGACCAGAGTGTCCACAAAGGACACAGAGGACCCCTCTGTAGGACTCCCCAAATGCACCTGAACATGTCACCACTGTATTGTACCCCTGAATCGGCAGAGGCAGGCTGCATGTAACATTCCACCACCCATGAGGACCACCAGAAACAAGCAGTCATGGCACACAGAAACTGCATTTACAATCAGCTTTTTAAAAATCATATAGAATATTCTCTATCATACATGTTTTCCTTAATCTCTTGGGAAGAATTCTTTAGACGAGCTAACCGCAATGCAACAGGAAAGCAGAGGAAACAGGCAAGTGAAACTTTGCTCTCAGGATGCAAACTTTCTCAGCCAATAGGCAATAAAGTCAGAGGGCCGCTAGAAGGGAAAGTGAGAAGAGACAAGAGTTGGCGACCAGCCCGCCAGGGCCTCCCCTCTGATCTGCACCCCACTGCCTGCCCCAAAGTCAGGGAGAGATGGCTTACAGTATGCATCAAGAAAATGCCTTTGTGGGGAAAACATTTCCCCCTTCCCCCAGGCAGGGAGGCCAGTTCTAGGCCATCCTTGGTGGCAGCTCCCAGGGCCAAGACACCCTCAAACCACTGACCACCCCTACCTTCCTCTGCAAAGAGGCTTCTGTCCAGTAGACACCCTGTCCATATGGAGAAAGTTACTCAAAGGCTCTGAACCCCAACAAGACAGAGTGGGCACACGCTTCTTTGCCAACAGGCAACTGGTGCAGGTTGATTACATTTCTTTGCAAAAATAATGAACTGCAAATAACAGAAAGCAACCCCACTGCTGGCTGTCTTCCCAAAGAACTGGGATGGGCCCTGGAACTCAGCTGCACACAGAGTCCACAGAGTGCCTGCTCCTGGCCCTCACCCCAGCCCCTGGGGCGAACCACCAGATGACCCACCCAAGTGGCAAGAAATGGCATGGGAGAAGAAAATGGGTGTTTTGAGGGTCATTTAGGACAAAAAAGGAACTCCTGTCTTCTTAGTCCATTTCTTGCCACTATAAAAGAATGCCACAGTTTGGATAAATTTTAAATAATAAAATTTTACTTGGCTCACAGTTCTCGAAGCTTAGACATCTAAAATCAAAGGGCTCCATCTGTTGAGGGCCTTCTTGATACATTATACCATGACAGAAGCACACATCAGAGAGGGAAAGGAAGAGAGAAGGGAAAGGGAGAGAGGGCCTTAATCCCTTCTTGAGGGCAATGCTCTCTCTACTCAATACTGTTATGATGGTAATTAAATTTCAACAACTGTTTTTGAGAGGATAGTTAAACCAGAGCAGCTTTTTCTTTTGGCAAATCCACAGCTCCTCATGTACTATGAGCCCTGGGATTGAGAGGCAGATGGGGCCAAGCTGATGGTGTGGCTAGGAAGGGGGCAGCTGTTTGCAGATCAGTCTTTAACTGCACTGCACCTTGCAGGTACTACCTGCTACACAGACAGGAGACACAGGCAGGGCAGAAGCATCTCCCATCCAGAAAGGGAACAATGCACAGAAGAATAGTGATTGGGGTGCGAAGAGAGCTTGAGTGGGTGGGAGGTAGGGGGAAACCGTCTCTCCACAGAATTCCTGGGCCACAGAGAAGACACGTCTCATGGGCAGAGATACAGAGCACTGCTCATCACTGTTATGCTCAGCATAAATGCACACATGGCAGGCAGTTTGGATACCAATAACCAGAGGGATTAGAGCAAGTACTCCTTGGGGGACTGCTGGGGTCCCTGCGGCTCTGGTGGCATCAATGTGACACTCTCAAGGACCCACAGAACAAAGAATTCTGTCAATCCTGAACCAAGATACCAACTGTGATAGAATACAGATCTATCAGCGTCCGTGTGCATCCCTGAAGCTACTGACTGGCCGAGAAAGCTATAAATGAAGATCTTCTCCAGAACACTGAAGAATTTCACCCTTGCAGAAAACAACCTTTCACTGACAGAGACCTTCACTCTGCAATGCATGTGTGTTTATGTGTGATGGATCCACTAGAATGGCCACAGGGTACCCAGAAATTTGGCTACATATGATAGTAGGTATGGCTGTGGGGGCGTATGGGGTGAGAGGCAGGCTGAGTTATGGCAGACTTCCCTGTATTATCGTTGGGCATCAGTTGGTAGCCCTAAAAATAAAAAGGCTGACCTTCTGCTATGGTTTGGATGTCCCTTAAAGGACTGAAGGTTTGGTCAGCAGGGTGGTGGTCCTGGGAGGTGGTGGAACCTATGGAAGGTAGAGGGAGGTCCTGAGGTTACTGAAGGTGACAAAGGCAACTGTGGGATGCTGGGGTCTCTATCCCCACTCTGGCTCGGCGGGACCATCTGCTTCTGTCTATCTCTACTGCAGTGTAGCACCATCAAGCACCCTCTTGCATGGGACCTTGCTCTGGTACAGAGCAGATGGGGTGCAACCACTAGCAGGCCCAGCACCCTAACCCAGGGGCTGCAGGAGCTGGCAGCAATGTCAGCAAGCAGCCATTGCAGCTTCTCTGTGGACCTTGCATGGGAGTTTCCAGAAAAGAGAAAGTGTGTGCTCTCTGCTTGTGAATGAGAGATAAACGAACATGGGAAGTGGTTCAGTCTCCCTCCAGGAAAGATGCTTGCCTGGTGCAGGCCAGTCCCAGCCCCCACACTTCCCTTGCACTTCTTAGCTTTTAAAGGGTCTTTAAATCTTCTTTGATGTCCAGAATGGTTTCTCCCTACCTGTGAATATCTTCTGGTGTTTCTACAAGTTTCTTCTGCATAATACTCCCCTGTTCTGTCTTGTATATACATACAAATTTCTATCGTTAGGAATTTATAATTTTTTTTTACAAATCACATTTATTTGCACCATCTCATTCCTCATTAAATTCAAGATTGTATTTGCCATTTTACTCTGTTTCTGATGCACACAGCTCCACTCTTAAGCCAGGCTTGTGAAAGCCAGACTGCTTGTGTGGACACCTCATCAAATGGATCTGCTACTCCCTCTCCATGGATACTAGGAGAAGTTATGGCTTCCTTATTCCTTAAGTAGCAAGTGAAACAAATGGCTAGAAAGAGTAAGCCTAGACATACTGGGTGGTGTCATCCAGAAAAGTTGCCATGTGCTGTCTTTATTCTGTGACTTAGGTGCGCTGAAGTCTGTCTTCAGCTCTCCAAGTCCTCCCATATCATGTGGTCCAAGAACTTGTGAAGCACAAAGGTCCTCTAAAGATGTTAACCATTTAGAAGGAAATAATCAGTCTCCCCCTCTTTAGTCATGAAGTATGGAGGTGGCCAAGCAAGAGTCCTCGGTGGAGAGACAGACAGGAGCCCTGTGTAGCTGACTTGTCCCATGTACACTGGACATGAGCAGAACAAGTTATCTAAGGAGCCGAGCCCTGGACAGCTCACACAGCCTCTGTTCTCCCTGAAGCCTGGGTCCTGAAAGGACAAGTGGGTTCTAATACCAACTTCCTTATTGTTCTGGAATGGGATCATAGATACATATGTACATGCATGACCCAGAAGTCATGCTCATGGCCTCAGTGTAAGAACAAGGAGAAATGATGGTAAGTTCTTATCATCTTGTTCTGAAATTCTATATTCTTATTTTTTATTCTCTTTAAAATACAAATAAAGAATTTGAGAATATTGTTATCCAGCCATGACTGCACTCTTTGGCCCCCCAGGTTGTCTGTATCCTGCCCCATAACCCGGATATAGCAGATATCACATAGCAAAGAAAAAACGAAGGCTGCTAATTGGCTGAATTTAAGATGGGGAGATTATCCTGGATTCCTCAGGGGACCTCAAGGTAATCACTGTCCTTTCATGGAGAAAAGTCAGGTCCATGACATGAGAAAGCCTGGCATCTGCTGGCTTTGAACAGCAGATGGCCCCTGGGAGCTGGAGCGGTCAGGAAAGTGTCTTCTCTCCAGTGACCCCAGCAAGAGTGAGCCCTGCTAATGTGTTCTGGTTAGGAATACCCACTTCAGACTCTCAAACTCCAGAACTGTATAGTGGTGAATCCATGTTACTTTAAGCTGCCGAGCTTGTAGGAATTTGTGCATAGAGTCCACAGTGGTTGTGTCAGCTACCAGCAAGGCTGAATGAGATGGAGTCGGATTGACTCAAGCACCAGGACCAGCATGCTTCCTGAGCAGGATCCTGTGCGATCTTTCCTCATTGCAGACACTAAGTGTGCTCCGTATGCAAAGTACTGCTTCTTTGTAAATCAAAGTCAGGTACTAGATTCTCAACATCACAAATACCATTGTTACTATTGTTTTTTTCTTCGGTATGGCTGGTGCTAAGTGTGACCACTATGCACACAATTCTTGGTTGTGTGCAGCATTCCTGTGTGTTGTCATCTCTGCTACAGCTTTCCAGGACACCACTGAGGATGGGGGCCTCTGGCTCTTGGGTCTATGGATCGAGGTCTCCTTCCTTGATCATGGAGGTAGGAGAGCTCTGACGGAGGTGGCCACAGGGCTGAGAGGTGGCACCTGCATGAGGGGCAAGTAGGGAAGCAAGGGAAAGGTGCTGCCATTTTCTTTAGACATCTGAAAGGGAAGAAATGGATCATGGATTACAAGAGTGACCAAGGGTAGACCCCAGTAGAGGATGCGAGATTAAACCTCTCTTCTGGGCAAGAATCCCAACACTGTGCCCTCAGATCAGCTAGTTAAATAGCTGTAGGAATGGCAGCTTGCTGTTTCAGATCTGGACAGCAGGAAACTGTTTCTGTATCCGCAGCTACATAGTCTAACCACTGAGGACCTGGAACATGTCTCACCATCCCCACGTATGACAACTCCTATGTATTTGAAGATGCAGTGTCTTTTTAACCCTGTATCTTCTCAGACCATATGTTCCATGCACCCCAGCCACTGCTCCTAAGGCTGGTCAGCCTTTGAGTGTTGTCTGATCCATCTTCAGAGCTTTTCCAGGCTGGGCTCCAGCATGGCCTTTGGCTAAGGCCTGCAGCCCTGCACAGTTAGGGATGGGACCTCTCTGAATGGGTCCAGCCTGACTGGGGTGTGCCCATATTCATACATCCAACCTAGTATCTCTTCCTGTGCTCTCTGACATGTCTAGCACCTTACACCCTATGTTGGTGATGGTGGTGGTAAGCTGGGGTACAGATGTGGGCAAGAACCTTTCATTCTATAGCTTCTGTCTAGATGTCCCCCAGAACCTCATGTGATCATAGGTGGAGCTCTTCAGAGGTGGCTTGATTCAGAGTGTGTGATGCTGGGATCAAGGGTGGGTAATTACTAAATGAGTCCACTAGTTTGGTTGGCACAGGTAGAGTGTGGATAACGGGAAGGCCTGCCCTAGGTGTGATGTGAGTGCTCCCCACATGAAGGGCATGTAGCCTGGATAGAGAATGGGGCAGAAAGAGGGCTGTTGCTGCTGCTGCTGCTGTTGTATCACTCCACTGCCTTTGCCTTGCTGCTCTATGCCTGCCATGATCTGTTGCCCCCCTGCCATGTGTCCATCAGGGCCAGCCCACCACAAACTTTCACACTGACAAACTGTGAGCTGTGATAAACATTTCCTCCTTTAACTTTCGATGCTGGATATTTTGTGTCAGCCATGAGGAAGGACCTGACATGCTGTAGTGAGGCAGAGTGAGAGACAGCCACACCGGGCACTGGGTGCCTGTGGAGGAAAGAGGTGCTTGGGAGTTAGGGCTGGTCTTCCTGTCAGAGCTGGATGGTCACGCCATGCTTGGACACAGAGCATGGGGAAGAGAATTAGGGTGTTCCCCGGCTGTAATGAGAACAGGGAGAGAAAAGTAGGCAACAGATAGTTCCATTTGGCCCTCTTCACTTGGAGGTGACTGCTGGACGCTCATGTGGATACACAGAATAGAAATGAGCTGCACAGATATGAGTCTCCAGAGCAAGTTTCCATGAACCTGAAGATAGTGCTGAAGTTGTGAGAGACTGGGTGGGGAGGCTTACGGACAGGTGTAGGCAGAGAAAAGACTCAAGCTCAGTGCTAGGCAACTGCACCAGATTTGGGAGAATTGTGTACTAGCTTCCCATTGATGTGGCAATGCCTAGCAACCTCAAGTTAAAGGAGAAGAGATTTAATTTGAGAGGTTTCATTCCAGGGTCAGCTGGCTCTAAGACAGGGACATCATGGTGGAAGGGTAGTAGTGGAGCAGAGCTGCTGCACTCATGACAGTTGGGAAGAAAGTGGGGACAATGCCAGTGAGGAAAGGGCCAGGGCCTAAGCATAGCCCCAAAGGAGTTTCTATGGTGCACCCAGAAGTGTGCCAGCTCCCAAGACATTAGTGGCCTGCACAATGGACAGTTCCAAAGAAGACTGGGCAGAAGAGCAGGGTGGGAGCCAGTGTGTGTGTGTGTGTGTGTGTGTGTGTGTGTGTGTGTGGGTAAGATGTGTTCCTGGAGAAACACTCCTGGTGCTCACTTGCTCACTTCAGCCTCTTGACCTGCAATGTTTCCTGCTTCTCTTCCTTCAGAGCCACTGTTCACATAGCAAGAGGTTGTACCTATGTGTCTGACCATGTCTGTATCCTATCCAATGGAGAAAGACACCCATCAGGGTTAGTCACATTGAATAGCTATGCAGTCCCTCAAGATCTGGCTTCTGATAACCTCTCCAGCCTTCTTTTTCTCCAGTTCTTCCCCATCACTCTTAGTGCTCCAACTACCTGGGCTTCATTATATTGGACTTGAGCTGTGCTGTTTGCTCTTCAAGCTCACTCTCTCCTCTCTGTACCTCTTTGCATATTTGAGACTCCTGAGAGCCCTGCAGCATTGCACACCAGGGGCATTGCTTGCAGGAAAGCATCCTTACTTCTGAATGCTCCCTGTCCATACCCCAGCCATAGCCAGGGATGCCCAGTCTGGCTCTGCCTGCACACTGCATACCTGTTGAAGTGGGACAGAGAAAAAGGCCCTCAGGTATATGTGGGAATTAAGCCTGTGTGGATCATGAAGCTCAAAGGCAGCAAGTGGGTGGCCTGTCGTGGTGGCTTTTTCAGTGAGTGCATCACCACTTAGGAGTGCTCCAACAGGAGGGCTCCTCTGTATCTTGCAAACAGGTGCCAGCATGTCACTGGGTGTCCCCAGTTCTAGTGCAGGAGAGAGATTGTTCCTGTCTGACAGCTCAATGCAAGCACAGGCTCTCCAGACCTGCTTCTGATATTAATCTGTTTTTCCCTCAATGTCTGTTTTCTGTCACTTTGCTCAGCACACCTTTGCCAGCCTGCCCAGCTGCATTAGGATAGAGGCCCAGTATGTGCTTAGCAGTGAGGAGCCCAACAGTTAGTATTTGTGCTGTGGTGCCCTCAGAAATGAAAGAGCCCCGCTGCTTCTCAGAAAGCCCACCGTGAGCAGCAGCATCTGCACTGCTGTTCACTGAGGCTGTGACGTGCCAGTGTCTCGCTCCCATGTGTGGTCAGAACAGAGGTCACCCTAGTCCCCACTGTTGCTTCTCCCCTCCTCAGAATCTGTTTGCTTCCTGGAGCGAATCCCAAGTTCCTTCCGTTTGGAAACTTCAATGACAGCTGAGAGAAGACTGTTCCCCAAGACATAGTGTAATAAATAGAAAGCTAGCTCAACTTATAAAAGACAGATTTGAAATATGAAGGATGCTGGGAAAGAAGGGAGCTCCTGCTTGGGACAATGTTGGCAGAGATGAAGTGGACTTCTTTCTCCTGAAAGCCAGGAAGGGTGATGCTGTCCTGACAGGACCCTCAGCTCAGATCCAAGCAGCAAGTGCACACACTCTGCCCAAGGACTGCCAGGGCACCAGCTGTAGGAGCTGCTGTGGGCACACAGGCAATGTCTACAGGTGTACAGCTGGGGCTCTTTCCTTCAGAGAGTTGAAACCAGACACCTCAAACCAACGCCATCCCACTATGCATCTTGCTGTGGTAAGGCCACGTGAGGACCTCTTTCCTCTTCCTTTATTCCTCATGTGCTCACATGTCCAGAGCCAAGTCTAAGGGACAAGTTGGGCTCAGTATCGTCTAGCAGAAGCCTGGCCATGTTGAGGCCCATCAGCACTGAACTCAACTCCATTTGTTTTATTGACTTGATGAGAACATGGCCCCAGCCCAGGCAGTGTGGGGAGCTGGCACCTGGATGTGCTGTGCAGTGTTTTGAGGCTCTGGATGAAAGCATGATGCAGATATGCAGGGTTTATTATTCCACCAGAATCTTGAAGAATGCTCCTTGTAGCCTAGCTTATACTACCATTTCCCCTTCTCTCACTGCGCCTCTGTGGGATTCAACCATGGGCTACGGCATTTTCCTTCCTTAGTCTTTGTCTGTCATGTTTCTGCAGGCTGTTTGGCAGTCCTAGAGGGAGTTGTGGAGGCACTGTCTCACAAGCTGCAGGACATGTGTTCAGGGCAGGTCTCAGAGGGCATGCAGGGAGCTGAGTGCAGAAGGCCATGAGCTGCCCCAGGAGGGGCCCCAGCAAGGCTGGCTCCACAGGTCAGTTCTCCCTTACCCTTCCTGTGGACAAGACACTATGCAGACAAGTCTTCTGGCCACTGTCAAATGCTGAGGACGGGTCAGGCTGTGCTTTCTAAGAGGTGTTGTCCTTCCTGTTTCTGAGACATGACTGTTTGATGGAAGAGTCACATAGTGTTCTTGTTAAAAGACACCAGAAGCAATGAAGACTGCAGCATCAGTTAGGCTAATGGAGAACTGTCTCTTGCTGTGCTCAGTTCTGTGCTGTGGCCAGTGACCTGGCTTCCTTGCCATCAGAGATGCAGTGACCTTGGAGTGAGAGGGGCCATAGTCTGCACTCTGCTGTCCATGGCACTGGGGGACTGCAGGCTACACCTAGTGGGCAGGCCACGTGGGCAGCTCCTCATCCTCCTTGGAATCTCTGTTCCAAAGCCTCCATTGTGAGGTTGCCAGGTGTAGGGTGAGCTTTACATACCAGAAGGCAGAACACTTGGACTCTGCTCCCAGCTGTGCGGCTCTGGGCTGTTTGCTTGCTCAGAGGCTGGGCTCTTCTGTATCATGAGTGGACCCTGAAGACTTCAGGTATGAAAGCATTTCCCCATCCTCTGTAGACAGTGTGCTGTCTTCCCCACACTCATGTCACCTGGACTGTCGCCTGCTGGCCAAAGTGTGTGGCTGCTCTGGGTGCTCCTTATCTAGGCCTCCAGGTTCTGCTGGGCAGTTCTAGAACTCTGCCCAGCACCTGCCATGTGCCTCCTGAGAGGGCAGCTCCACTGGGCATGGACAAGTATTCCTTGCTCCCAGGAATCTCCTGGTATAATGAGGAGGTCGGATCTCCAAGCCTACGCAGGACACCATATTGTGCCATGAGGGTAACACGGGGCTTGTCCCTACTAGAGCTTACTGAGCTAGGGGGACTTCTGTGACTTCCTTGAATGTTGGGAGGGAGCAGGCTTATTCTAGCAGGCATAGAAAGGAGGAGGGGACCTGCAGGAGGAGAAGTAAGACCAAGGGAGCAGGCGATAGGCAGGGCAGGGAGGTGATCAGAGGCAGCCCGGAGGCCTGGCACCTGCAGTTCTCCATCGACACTTGCTGGGAGCATGCACGGGAGGGGTGAAGCCAAGAAGAGGCAGGGTGTGGACAGAAAGCCGCTCCTCAGCATCATCGCAGCCTGCCCAATGCCTGGCTTCTGCCTGAGTTCTAGACTAGACTCCAGAGGTACAGCAGAGGGATTGGGGGTGGGGGGTGGAACTGCAGGCCACAGGGCCTGATTTAGTGAGTAATTGGTACAGTTCTGTGGGTTAGGGTTTTCTATCAAGCTCCATCTATACTGCTAATAATTCAACTGAAAGATGTGTTAGATTTAGTGTTTGGGGGAAATAGATGTCCATCTCAGGGGGTAATGACACCATGAAAGCCGTATTATTTCCACTGTGGAGAATAATTTTAAGCTTGTTCTAATAGATTAAGCTACTAGAAATGATCATTTGGAACAAAGAGAATGGTTGAGAGTAATTTAGACACACTTAGTCCATTTAGGATGCATGAAGAGCAATAATTTTATCCTGTCAGCCTGTGACATGTGATACCTTCAGTCACTGTCACACTGCAGCAGCTGTGGGGCAGCCCTGGACTCAGGGTAATCAGGCCAAGGATCAGCTTTTGTTGCTTGGCAACTGTTTGACCTCAGGGGACTCCCGAGACCCTTAGTGGCTTCAGTGACCCCTTTGATAGAAATGAATGGACATTTCTGGGCTACAAGCTCCTGTGTGTAAACTGTGGAAGGAGGCACTGGAGCAGGTGGTGGGCATTCAGTGAGCTGTACTGGCTTTGCTGGGCCCAGAAAGGAAGTGTGTACTGGCAGGAAGTGCACACATATGGGCTTATGGTGGGACAGGTAGGCTGCACGGGACATGCTGCGGAAAGTCCCTTGCAGCCACCTGCTGCCCCTGGTCAATCCTTACTGTTCAGGTTTCATGTCCTACCTATATTTGATGTGATTTAAAAAAAAAAAAAACAAAAAACAAAAACTTTTGAATATTTACATAAACAATACATCAATTGCAGGAAGAGGCACATTGCCATCAACCCCCTGAAGATGCTCCCCTTTACTCTGAGCACATTTATCCCTTCATTCTTGCCATTTCTGAAGTGGTTCTGAAAGTGCTAAAAATCGGTGCAGTGAAGAAAACAGGTGGAAATAGAGTTCATACGCAGAGAAGGTGGTGCGGGCAGGCAGACGCAGATGCCTGGTGTAGCGGGAGAGTCATGGGCCCCCACTGGTCATGCACAGCCAGCTCCTGCGGCCTGTGGCGGCTGCTCCAGGCAGCTGTGCATATGCTGCCCTGCGGCCTGCAGCTGAGTAGGGCTGGCACCCTTGGCTTGGTCAGGAGCAGGGTGTCCGCAGAGAAGAGGGCCCAGAGATGTGGAGGCCACAGACCCACGGTCCTCCAGGTTCTGCTGGTGCTGAAGGGCAGCAATGGGGAATCCCAGGAGCTGGGAGAGAAATGGCAACAGTGCAGGGATAAAGCAGTAGAGATCTGGGGTGATGTGATAGAGGAGCCATTGCCTGTCACGTGGCTTGGAGCCACGTGGGAAGGCAGCGCTCTGCCCAGGGCTTTGCTGACCCGGTGGCAGCTGGCAGTGTGGGCAGGGCTGCTGGCCCTCAGCTGCACTTCTTTGTGCATCTCGTTCTTTATGCCTGTGACGGCTTTCTTACCATTGTTGATGGGGCTAATGTGACCTCTGTGTCTGATGTGACAAAGTTCATGACAGACATACAATTGAGCAGTTCAGGCTCACTGGCCTTTTCCTGGTTTTCACCTTGTCTGTGGCAAAGACTCTGTCTTCATCACCTCCTGACCTCCTGCTGGGCCCTGCAGCCAGGCCTGGGTGCCACCATGAGGATGGGCTGAGCCTCTATCCCTACAAGGGTGGCTTCTCCTCAGCCTTGCAGAATTTCAGCCCCCACCAACACTGGTGCTCTTAGAGGATGTGGGCTTCAGCCAATAGGAAGTTTCTTTCGGTGAATGCTTGATTTTAGGTTTCAGCTTTTGTGACAGTTATCATGTGTACACAATGGCGTCATGTGGCAGAGGGTGACAGTGCCTCTCACTGGAGTGTGGTGGGCCTGTTTGCATTCATGCCAACTTCGGTGTGGCTCATCTGCCCCTCACCCTTCTCTGCATAGAATTACTGATGATAAAAGGAAGAGAGGTGGCTGGCAGACTCTCTCCTTCAAAGTCAAATAGTCAACATTTACTTCTAAAGTCCTGGTTCCTGTTACATTTTCCCAGTCATGTGAAATTGACACAAATAATAAAAGGGGCAAAATCTCTTGGACAAAATAAAAAGCAAGTGCCTGCTTGGAGTAGCTCTTCAGTGTCTGATGCCCTTTATCAGTGCATGTTTCCTTCCGGTCCCTAACCCTGGAACCTCTAGGACCTGCCCAGAGGTACCTTTGCCTCTGTGCTCCCTGGATTTGATGTGACCCACCTGGTGGCACAGGTTGGCATGAGGCCCTCCAAGCAGGCTGGGCCCTTTCCAAAGAATGTGTGGTTCAAGCATGTCACTGATCAGTAGGACAAGGAGCAGGAAGTGCCCATAGCTGTCATGAGCCAGGACAGTCTTCAGAAGCAGCCTGAGTGGGAGCTTGTGGTGGATGCCTATGCAAAGCCCCATCTGGAAGCCCTGTTGTCCTGCCTCCACTTGTCTGGCACCTGCCCCTCAGCTCCTCAGAGACCTCTGCCACATTCTGGAGTGCAGCTGTGCCTCTGCTGGGTGCCTGGCCTTCAAACTCCTTGAAGGACTGTGATTTTCTACCTTACTGTCCATTTCAGCACCTGGCACCTAGAAGATCCCCATTCAACAAATATTGAGAGCTTCCCATGTGCCAGGACCTGATCTTAGCTCTGGGTGAACTGCTGGGACAGGATAGACACAGTTCCTGCCCTTGTGGGTATCATGGTCTAGTGGTAGCCAAAAAAGGGTGCAAGTTTCACTGACTGGAAGAATTAATTGATGTGCCACAATACATCCCATAAACAAGGGTTCACAAAGTATGAATGGATGAAAGAGTGAATGAATGAATGAATGAATGAATGAATGAATGAATGAACTGAAAGGACAGTGATGTTATTCACACCCACTTTGCACACAGAATCTCCTTTAATTCCCTTGAACTCTCCCTTAGCTACTTTATTTTATTTATTTATTTATTTATTTATTTATTTATTTATTTATTTATTTATTTTGGTGGAACCGGGGATTGAACTCAGACCCTTGTGCTTGCTAAGGAAGCACTTATTCCACTGAGCCATCTTCCCGGCCCCCCTTAGCTACTTTATATAGATAAGAAGCCGAAGCTTATGGGTGGAGCATTGCTCTTATATCATAGCCCAGGAGTGGTGGGCTGACAGCTACCCTAGGCTAGTACAAGGCAGAGCAAACGCCTTCTCCCCTTGCCACTTAGCCTCTGGAAAAAGCCATTGCTCTGGTGTTTCTTCAAGTCCATAGACACATCCTCCAACTAAGCAACCCCAGACCCCTTTGCCTCCCTCCTGGGCTTGTTTTCCACCCTTTCATCCATTCTTGCAGCTCTGTCTACATTCTCAATCTTTCTAAACTATTCTCATCTCTTTTATTCCTCTTCTCAAGATCAGAAACAGTTGCTGTTCAAAGCAGCCCCCACTTGTGAGAGTCAGGGACATGTGAGGCCTTAATACCTGCAGGAATGTGTCGTTGTCTGGGCTCTGCCAGCTTAGAGCTACCAAGAAAGACCTGGCCGTGCATCCAGTGCACCCTGCCACCTGATGCTCCTGAGTGCCCCTGCCCCGACCAGCATCCAAGTCCCTTGGCAGGTTCTTCTTGAGTGTCTAGGCTGACCCCACACAAAGGGAATCTTGAGAGTGCATGATCATTCTGGCATGAGGGTGATCTTTACACAGAGTTGAGCTCCCAGAGCGTGTGGAAAAATAGAGGACTCAAAAGAAGCCTGGGCCTTCGTCTTCACCAAACAGTTAGATGCCCTTTCTAGGAGCCTCTTGGCCTGTGTCTGTTTCTGTTGTAGTGGGTAACCACAGGATGCTTAGTCTTGTTTTTGTTTTAATATACTGGAGATCAAACCCAGGGATGTTCTACCACTGAGTCATCTCTAACCCTTTCCTTTTAAATTTTGAGACTGAGACTCACAGAGTTACCTAGACTATTCTGGAGCTTTCCTTACTCCTGCCTCAGCCTCCAGCCAACACTCACTCTTTAGTGACCCCTACACTTCCTGGAGCCCATAGGAGGAAGCTTGCTGTCAGGAAAGGAGTTTGCAGTTTGAGTTTGGATGTGGGTTTCATTTGCCACAGTGAGGGCCCCTGATGATCTTCCTTTGGGTCATGGACACTTGCTGTCCTCGTCTGTGAAGCAGCCACAAGTGCAGTCACAGAGTGGGGGTCAGAGGGTGCATGCAGCACAGACATGCTCCAGATGTGGGCTAGTTGCCCCCACAGCTGAGGCGTGATGCTGTTATCCCGAGACCCTTATAACCCTTCCCTTGCTCTCCCCAGGTCACTGAGGAGGAGCCCAGCTCCAACCACACGGTCATGATCCAGGAGACCCTCCAGCAAGCCTCTGTGGAACTGGCTGAGCAGCACCACCTGGTGGTGTCATCTGACGACGTGGAGGGCATCGAGACGGTGACTGTGTACACACAGGGTGGGGAGGCCTCGGAGTTCATCGTCTATGTGCAGGAGGCCGTGCAGCCTGTGGAGCAGCAGGCAGGGGAGCAGCCTGCCCAGGAGCTCTAGGGGACCGCAGCCTGGCTGGTGCACAGGACACTGCTGATCCTCTGGCCTGGATAGTGGCCCTGACCTCTGCACTCTTAGCCCAGTGGCCCAGGTGGGACTCTCCCTACCACTGCGCCACCAGCAACACAGGACCCTGGACCCAGAACAGACTCTCGGGCTCACAGCCCTTAATGCTATGTCGTCTGCTTCAGAAGAACCTCTGCACTCTGCACCAGCCCGTCTGCCCCATGTCTCCCCTTAATTCCAGACCCAGTGTGAGACTGTCCCCTCGCCGTCTTCCCAGAGTCACAGCCCCAGCCCTGGCCCTGCCCACTGCCCAGCCCTTTCTGGGCCTGCTGCAGGCTGGTAAAAGGGAGATGGCCATCACACGCAAGTGACCTTACAGCTCATGAGTGGCGCTGAGGGCGAGACTGCCCTCACTCACTCCCAGGGTCCCACCCTCCTCAAGGCCAGGGTGCTTGGGATCAGGTGAAGCAATCACCTGTCACAGGGTCCCAGCTTGCCATTTGAGAATTCTTTGGCTTTTTAATGCACTTTTACCCTTTGCCTGCCATTCCAAGAGGTGAGGGAGGTGGAATTAAAGTGTCCCTTGCCTGTGTGCTTTGCTCCTTGTTGGGGGGACGATGTCATTTCTCTTCCCACATGAGACCCAGAGCCCTGCATTATCACCAGCCATATCTGTTCCCCACTAAAGCACTTGAGTTGGCTTCCATTTCTGGGCGCCAAGCATGTCATTCACTCCCAACTGAGAAGTGGTGGTGTCTCCATTTTTACTCAGTTTGGGAAGAGTGGGAGACAAGTCTTGGATGGTACTATGATTGCTGTCCCCTTGATTGCTCCTCCTGCCCTGCCTACCCTGGGTCTGTTACATCTCTGCTCCCAGATGGTTGAGGTAATGCTGTGTCTGCTGAGGGCCTTTCTCCCAGCGGGATTGTGGGCAGGTGTCAGGCATGGTCATGCAGTCACAGATTGGCCACTCTTAACAGTGAGGGCAGGGTCAGACCTGCAGGGCTCAGGATGGGGGCGGGGTGGTAGGGGATAGCACAAGAGGAAGTGGTGCCCGAATCAAGGAAGCCCCTCTGGCCTTCCAAGGAAGGCAGGCAGAGGCAGGGAAGCATCCTGCAGCCCAGGACCAGACTGTGCACTTACACTTTGGGGTTGGAGGGAGCATGAAGGCTATCCCTGAGAGCAGCATGGAGCCACCCCCTGTCCTGGGCAGCAGCCAAGGGGAAGATGGGCAAAAAGCATTCTGATTTGTGTAGGTAGCTGCAGAGGGAAGGGTGGGAGGGTCAGCCAGAAGCCAGATTCTACCAGAGCTTGGGTATGAGGTAACAGGTGTTGATTTTGTCCCCTAAATCCTGGAGTGACAAGGTCAGAGCAATGTTCCAGACAAACCCAGCCCAAGCAGCAATGTGGCCTCAGTGGAGGTGACTATGTGTCTGGGGTGCAGTCAGAGAGCCTGGGCTCACCCAGGTGGCCTCGGACAGCTACTAGATCTGAGCTTCAGTTTACTCATCTCTAAAGTAGGACCAGGGACAATTGCCAGCTCCTCAGAACTACGTGGGAACAGCCTGGAAAGCCCTTAGCAGAGCACAGGGCCCACACTCCTGAGAGGTCAGTTACTCGTGTTCCTAGGAATGGGGCTACAACCATGGGCATCCCTCCAGCTCCTCTCTCACACATCACCAGGTGGGGCAGAGGGTGTGAGTGGAGAAAGTGAGCCCAGAGAGCCTGCCCTTCTGCACCACAGTGCAAGATACCACAGGGCATAGTCAGCCAGGGATGCTGGTAACTCCATAGCCACCTGTTGCTGAATTTCCCCATCACTTGGTGGTAAATCATATAAAAATGGAGTCTGTGCATGAGGGAACAAGTGACCTGACCCCCAACCTTCCACTTTATATATAAATGTACTGGGGATTTGGCATAGGTCAGGTCTTATAAGAGGTTCTCATGTCCATTGTCAGAATTCAGTTTTCCTGCTTCTTATGTCTTCATAAGGACCACAGGGGCTTCTGTAGTGCTTACCCGGTGTTAGGGCTGCTGCTGTTTGCACTACCACAGCCACCCAGTGAGCACGTGCCATCTGTAGAATTTCACTGACAAGAATTTTAATTGGCACACGGACTCAAAAGGACTTTACTGCAGGTTATGCGGGAAGTGGCAGACTCAGAGACTGAGACCCTGTAAGATCTGCACTTGTGACCAATGTGACCCTCTGCCACCTTTTCTCTTTCAAAGCCAGGAGGACAGGATGGTGGCTGGGTGAGTAGCTTGCCTCAGGTGACACTTGGCTCCAGAAAGTGATGTAGCTGGGAGCTGACTGAAGGGCTGAGCCTCATTTCCTCGGGCATCCTGTGTGTGCCCAGACCATGCTGCCTACTTCTCTGTCAGCCCTGAAGCTAGAAAGGTGGAGCCAGGATGAGGAGTGGGGCATCAGGTCAGCCTGCGGGGCAGTGCTGAGGGGCCTGGTCTGCTCCCTGGCTAAAGCCCGGGATTTCATTTCATTCATAGTTTCTGTCGTTTTCCTAAGCTCCTCCATTTTTTTTTTTTAACTTGATCTACTCTTGCACACTAAACATGGCCTTCATTATGGTGACCATCTCTTTAGTTATCTGAGAAATCATCTCTAACTTGATTTTTCCTAGCGCCTCATTCATCTGCTTTGTTGCTTCCATACACCATTGCTGCTCCAGAGAGGCTGGGTGGGTGGCTTTCAAATTCTTGCATCTCATCTCCTACAGATCCTGGGCACCAGGACCCTGCTCCATGGCTGCTCACACAGGGTGCAGACAGCCCCCCGAGATGATATGAAAGAAAGGTACTTAGCACAATGTCCCAAGGCTGGGCAGCTCCAGCCTCAGTCTGGTGATCACACAAGGGTGTGGCCTTCCCCTTGGCTGGATAACAGCAAGTCTGAGCTGCATTAGTTGTCCTGAGTGCATTAAGAAGAAGGTGGCTCATTTTTTAATCTATATCTGCAAGACCAATTTAGCGAATTAATTTTTCCTTGTAATAAGTATTTGAAATACATGAGCTATTGCTGCTGGTGATTTTCCCCTTGTCTTTCAGTTTCTTCTTTCAAAGCTAGAGAGGAAAGACTATTGGATTCCAAATGTATTTCCTCACTCCATCCCTTATGAAATTTCAAAATGAGCTTTCCATCTTGCTCATGGAAGAACCCCAAGTTTATATCAGTCTCTCCCCTGCGGTAACAGTTTTAAGTCATAGCGGGAAATTTTCAGGAATCAATTAAGACTAATACTTTGCTGGAGGAAAAAAATGTGCTGAGAGGGACCTAATTTACCATGCATCACAAAAGTTTCTAAGTAAATTATTTTCAAGTCAACTCAGCCCTTCTCTTAGCCATGACAGAGGCCCATTTGGGTTGGATTTGAAAACTTTTAATCTGTCATTGTCACCATTCCTGCTGTAATTTAAGGCTTCGGTGGTTTGTGGTAGATAACAGTTGTTACACTTCCTGCAGGCTAAGAAGGCGCTGACGATGTGGTGTATTAACAACCACAAAGCAGACAAAGGGAGAAGAAACATCTGTGGACATAAGGCCATGTCAGGCTAGCGTCCCTGCGGGAGACAGATTGCGGAAAGGAGAGGGACAGTGGCTGCCTCCAGACACTGTGTCCTGGTTCTTCCATCCTGTACTTCTCACGCAGTCGCACCAGACCGGTGGGGCACAGATAGGTGTCCCTGGCAGCAACTCTGCCCTCAGGAAGCTTGGGCAGGAGACACAGTAAGAGCTCGCTTGCAGCACAGGTCACAGCAGGCTGCCCAAGTACTGAGGTAGCAGGGAGTCCACACAGTCTGGAGGCACTGTGAGCCTGTTAGCTGGTGTCCTCCAGAGAACTGTGGTTCACTGACCCTATGCCACATCTGAGGTCAGAACCTGGCTTATGGGCTTTGCTAACCTGGCTAGAGTTATGGGCTTTGCTCTTGGGAACTGAGCATACTATGTAGGCCACCAACCTCAGAGCTTTCATCTCTAAACTGGGGTGACATTGGCACCTTCCTTGTGGAATTATAAGGCCTTGGCATAGTGGTGCATTTCAGCATCCTGTCTGGCAACCATGAGGGTTAATTACTGCCATCTTTTCTGTTCTATGATGGCCACCCTAAGGGCACAGGTGGTGGGCTTCCTGGAGGGTGGGTGTCTTTCATCTTCCAGGTTTCTATGACAGGATGCTGTAGACCTAGTGGGTTGTACACAGCAGATGTGTTTCCTACCATTCTGAAGTTTGCACATTCCAAGGTCATGGTGCTATTGATTAGATGTGCAGTCTCTCAAGGTGAGCTAGGGTCCCCAGGATGGTACTGCTGGGAGGTGCTGCAGCTGCTAGGAGGGGGCCTTGTGGGAGGTCGTGGGTCACTGAGGGCCTTGCTTAGGGGATCAGGGACTGCAGCCCCTGCTTGCCCTTGCTTTCTGCTCAAGCAAGGGGACCTTTCCTCTGCCATACATTCCCACAACAAGGGGCTGCCTGGCCACACACACAAAGCATAGTGACCAGTTGGTTTCTTTCTCTCTCTTTTTTTGCTGAACCAGGGATTGAACTCAGGCCCTTGCACTTGCCAGGGAAGCGCTTGTTCCACTGAGCCATCTCCCCGGCCCCTGACCAGTTGATTATAAACTGGAATCACTAAACTATGGGGAATGGGGTGCTAGAGGCGAAAGAAAAGGCCTTTGTATCCCCAGCCCTTTTAAAATTCTTTTTCTGAGACACTCTCACTACATCACTAAGTTGCCCAGGCTGGGCTCAAACTTGTGATCCTTCTGCCTTAGCCCCCTAGTCTTTTTAATGTTGGTGTTCTCAGATATTTTGCTATAGAGATGGAAATTAGCACACTTTTTGTCTGGTAAGGGCCTTGTCCTTGTGGACACCACCTTTGCAGTTGTGTCCTCAGGTGGCCAGAGGGAAGACATACTTCCTCGAGCCTCTCTGTGACAAGTCACTGACCTGTCTGATGGTGGAATTTTTTGTGACCCAATCACCTCTTTCTTACATCATCACTTTAGGGGTGGCCATTGCAGCATGTGAATTTGGGGAGCATAAACATTCAGACCACAGCAATGAGTTACTACCCCTGCAGGGCTGGGGAAGACTTGCCCTTCCCTCCTGACCTCCCTTGGCAGTGGTCAAGAGACACATCTGGATGGGCTGATTGCAAAGCCACCCCCACCATGAGGACAAGGCATTCACTGGGGCTCTGAGGGTACAGCCCTCATCTCTTCAGTATAATGGAGGGGTCAGTGGCCCCCACAACCTGCAGAAGGAAGGGGCTCTTAGTCTTGTACTCTGCACAGCTGGACATCTGTCCCTGACCCCCTGAGTTCTTGAACCCATCTGGAAGAAGCTTACTTGTTTGCAACAAGCAGTGCTTTTGATGGCCAACTGATAGGCCTGAGGCCCTGTTCCCTGGATTCTGCTTCATGGAGCAGAAGGATGCTTGGCTCTGAGAGGAAGAGAGGAATACATACATGAGGGAGATGAGCCCTAGGTAGGGATTTAAGTGCCGCAAGCCCAGCCCAGAGCCTTCCTTTTCAGCTCTCCTTCTTCCACTGCGCACTCCTCCTCATCTCCTTTGTGCTGAGGCCTGGGGAACCTGCTCTCCCAGGTGTAGCACCAATGTGTGCCATATGGTCTCTGCGATACAGTGCTGCCATTGTAACAGGAGAGCTGCCACCAGTAATACATAAATGAGTATGGTTTTGTCCAACATAACTGTATAGTAGGCATTACATTAATGTCTAGATATCCCCAAGAGCCTTGGAGCTTGTAGGTGGGGGCTGTTGGAAGATGATTATTTTATAGGGGTGCTGCAGCTAAATGTCATGCTAGGAGGTGGGGCCCAGTCAGAAGAGGCTGGTCACTGGGTGGTGGCCTAGAAGGCTTGAGCCCCTCGCCTGTTCCACTCTCCCCTGCTTCCTGGCCACTGGCCATACAACGTAAACAATTTTCCTCCAAGTCAGGCACTTCTGCCATCTTGCCTCTGACCTGGATCCAACAAACCATGAGCTGAAATTTCTAAAAAACTATAAGCCAAAATAAGCCCTTCTTCCCTGTGAATTTGTCAGTTTAAGTCCAGAAAGAGGACCTAACTATGACAGTAGGTGATTGGGCCAATTTGGCCCCTAGACCATTGCTCAGACATTGCCTTAGATGTGTGGAACTATAGTGCCAGGTTTATAGTGATTACACAGATATTTGTGTTTTAGGTTGATTTCCAGAATGAAGCACTTTTACACTTACAACCTAATTCAGTTTTCACAAGTATCCCATTTTCAGGAGGAACAAACTGAGGGCACTGGTTGCACATGGCAGCCCTTTTTTGCTCTCATGGAAGACCGAGGGAAGGAGCTGGAATGGCCAAGAGCTGATTTCACCCCGCCCTGTGTGGCCTGCCCTGAGGCTTCCCTTCTTCTCTCATCCTGGGGCTCCTTCCTGGCTTGATATTCTACATCAGTCTCTCAGGGAAAGAGCTAGAATTGGATCAGCTTTAGTGACTTCTAATTCTTCTGATAGTGCACTGGGGAAAATGAAACTTCATTGTAAGGGGGAAGACCGTTAATTAAATTGCTGGGAAATTACAAGGACTGAGTGATGAAAAGTAGGAGGGGGCACAATGCTCTTTGTGAATTAAGCTGCTGCCTGCACCTCATGACCACAGACACGTAAGGGTCTGAACCCCCAGGGAACAATGCCGTGCAGGATTCTTCCTGGAACAGCGGCTGCTCCCTGCTGGGCCCTGCTCCTCCCACCCCAAGAGGCCCTCCCTTATGCTAATAGCAGGTCCCACAATGGGCTGATCTTAATTAAGTTGTGAGATCATTCTTGAGCTTGTAAAGGCAATAAGTGCTCTCTGCCCCGGTGAGGGGAGGGGGTTCTCTTTGGTTCATCTATTCCTCCTGGAGAGGCTAGGCAGTGTTCCTCTAAAATTCAGGATCTCATAGCTCAGCAGACTAAGGGCCTGCTTTGGCAAGCACAGGAACCAGAGTTCAATCCCCAGTCTCACATGCCACAGCGTCCCTGCCCCTGGGAGTGCTGAGCTGGCCACAGAGTCTGGGTGTCGTGGCATGCACTCATAATCCCAATGCTGGGGAGAGTGAGAACAGGAGAGTCTGTTAGTGAGACCCTGTACCAAATACACAAATGAAAAATAAACAAATAAAAATAAAATTGAGGATCTGAGTGGCTCATCCTGAGCTCTGTCACTTCACCCCCTATCCTTACCCAGTAGAAGCACCATAGGGCAAGTTTCATGCTCTTTTCATGTGCCAGGTACCAAGCTGCTAGAAGGAGGCAGAGCCAGATGCCCAGACTTTCCATCTTATGGGGGACGGGAGAGGGAGCTAGTGCTCACTGGCCAGTGGTGGAGTTGAGCTTGGGCTTCAGGCTCCCTACCCAGGCCATGATCAGTGGGGTGGGAAGGACACAACGAGCAAGGACACACCCAGTGGATGGGGACATGGCGATGCTGCCCTTTCCTGACCAGCCCAGCTCAGCCCGGCATTCTGAGCAGTGAGGGGAGCCACAGAGTTGGCCACTGCCCCTCCAGAGGTATCCCATGGGGTGCTTGGGCAGCCACTGCTGAACACTTGCTCCTCAGTGGGCAACCTCATGTGATCTGCATGTGCTTCCACAAAGCCCAGGCCTCATGAATGTGGCACAGCACAAAGGCTACCAGAGAGGCTAGCACAGTGCATCCGCAACTTCATCTTTTGCTATGCTAGAAGCCAAGTCTGCAGCCCATCACCCCCCCCACTGCACACCCCCACACAAATACATACAAAATACTCCCTGTTATGGCTTAAGTCTAGACTGTCCCAAGGTGATTGGATCGTGGCTGTGCCCTCCTCACCGGTGAGTGAATACACTGCTAGATTCATGACTGTGCGCTGTGAGGAGTGGGGTCCTTGTTTGGAGAGATGTGTGACTGGGGGTGTGGCCTAGGAGGGAACAGTCTTGCCTCCCCTCCTCCTCCCGCCTCTCTCTGCTTCCTGGCAGTCATGCAGAAGTAGCTTTTCTCTGTCCTGCATCTCTGCCATGTTGGCTCTGGCCTGAAGCCAGGTGACCATGAACCAAGCCCCCTGAAACTGTGAGGCAAAGAACCCTCTCCACCTTTACATATTAAGTGTCAGGTATTTTGTGCCAGGAACAGGCACGCTGATGGTCACACTCTTCCACTACACATATACATCACACACATCACATGCCTGCACATGCAAAATATATATATATATACCTTACACAACACATATCACACCAAACACCTACAGCATATTATATATATAAAACATATACACCACACACACCACATCTTGCCAACAAAACACTCACTGCTATAATCCACCACACACATCCACTGCACAGTGAACCGTATTCCACACCACACGTGTACACTACACACCATCCATGCACAAAACTCCACATACACACTCCACACCTACGCGCACATCCCCTACACTCCTCAGATAATGAGCCACACATACACACTCAGGCAAAGGAAGAGCGGCGGGGCTTTTGAGGAGCACCCACCTCCTCCCTCTGAGGGCTTATTAACTGACTTTTACTGCGGGCCTGTTTATCATCTTTTCCCAGCTCTTAAGCACCAAATGAAGACAGATTTCAGGAAGCTTTGAAATGTTCCAAATACAGAAACCTAAGATCATTTGCTTTGAAGATTAGAATAAGTTTTTTTTTTTTTTTTTTTTTTTGCAGGACTGGGGATTGAACTCAGGTCCTTGCACTTGCCAGGGAAGTGCTTATTCCACTGAGCCAACTCCCCAGCCCCAAGATTAGAATAAGTTTTAATTCCCTCCTCCCTACCCTGACTTCAGGATTGTGTTTTAATTACTAGTCCAAAAATGCATTCCTGTCATGACTCCTCAGAGCATGTGGCAGGCTGGTGCCCCGGGGGTGTATGTGATCCCCACCTTGCATGGGTGGAGAGAGGAGACCAAGGAAGGAATGGCGCGAGATCAATCTGTCAGGGGACCCAAGGTGAATCCAGCCAACCTTATGGTGCCATGACCCCTGCCCACTTAGTGCAGCCCCTCTCTGACAGGTAGCCTCTCCTCAGGCCTGTTGTTATCCCTGAACACCTCCAGGTGTTCAACATTTGCTGACCTCAGGGCACCTGAGGCAGGTGTATCTTTGGGCCTTTCCTTTCCCTTTCATCTCCAGGGTCTGCTCTTCTGCAAGGGTCTCCTGGCCACCCTCAGGCAGTATTAGAAGGGAGGCCCATTGATGATGTGTCTTTTACTGTAATTAACTTCATAATGTTAGCATTCACTTTATTTTTCTATCACACTCACAGTGGCCTATGAATGTCTATTGAATGATATCTTTGTTACTTTTCACATTCCTGAGATAAAATATCCAACACCTTCAAGTTAAGGGAGGAAAGATTTATGTAGCTCAGCTTGTAGAAGTTCCAGTCCACCATCTGTGGGTGCTGACGCAGGTTGGCAGCGCAGACAGGCATCACATGGAAAAGCATTCATGGTGGACAGAAGATAGCAAAGCAGCAGGAGCAATAACAGCATCTTTCTGCCCCTTTCATCTTATCCAGGCTACTCAGGGCAGGTAGCACTCACACCCTCAATCTTAGTGCCCTTGACCCTAGCTTTGTGCCATGAGTCAATTCCAGTGTCACACACTGTAGATCCAGCCCCCTCTGCAAAAACTGCGCCTATGACCACATGAGGCTTTAGGGAGACATCTAGACACCAACTGTAACACATAAGAAACAAATGAATAGGCAGGCCAGAGGAAAGGAACAGTGATGAGAGAGAAATAATTGTGTCACCTGGTCACCTGCTCTGTGGATCGTCTTCCCTGATCTCTTCTGACACTGTCAGTGATGTGCCCATCCCCCCACACTGATAGTCTTGGCTTTAGCTCCTGTGTGCTGCTGTCAGATGCTGAGTCCTACTACAGGATGAGAGGAAGTGCTGTTCTTTAGTTGAGCCACTTCATCTGCTCGAAGGAGGTGCCAGCAATTGACATCTGCTCTATGCTCCATGGGGACACCTGACTGCCACCGTGCTACAGAGCCAGTGCTGACTGGAGAATAGTGGAGCAAGGGCAGTTGTGTCCCATGCCACTGTTGAACCCAAGAATTGGAAAACATGCCTAGAGATTTGCTGGGACAAATTGTATCAGGGATTGGGGAGGGCGGGGAGGAAAGAGAAAATACACATTCGTCATCCTCTCTGCAACCTGGTCAGGGCCACTCTGAGAGTCATCCCCAGGGGAAGATGTCAAGAGTAGCATCTGATAGGTGCCAGAACCAATCAGAGTGACAGCCTGTGTCCCAGGGAGAGCTCCAGGTGGCCCTCTTCCCTGGAGCACATGGTGAAGCTGAGGAGGACAAAGGAAAAAGATAAATCATCACATTGTGGCCCCTTTGATTTTTGGTGGGTGGAAGGAAAGTACAGACTTGAATGTCAGCATTTGTCATAAACATGTCAGGCATTGCATGATGTGATAGGCAGGTGATTCTGGTCCTAGGCAGGGAAAGGGACAAATCACAAGGCTGGGCCCTGGAGGGGTGTGGCAGAGAGCAGGTGCCAAAGGCTGCAGGAAAGTGCTGGTGGTGCTCTTCCTATCTAATCATTTCACTGCCACATGAATTATTAATAGATAGTTCTTAAGTGTGTGTGTGCACGCACCCCCCCCCCCACAGAGCTGAGCACAATTTGCCATCCATTCTTTCTGCCTTGTGATGATGAAATCTTATCAGGGGGTGAGGGAAGTATCACTGGGTGTCTACTATTCTCCCTCTGTTATCTCAGAGGACAGCATCAAAACAGTCACTAGTGTGGGGTTTTCTGCTATTTTTGAAATCCAGATGAGAGGACTTGGCTGTCCTCCCCATCCCCTCACTTCTTTCCTGATGTCCCTTTCTGCTACAGGAAAGATTTTCCTCTTTCCATGTGACGTGTCTACCCCGGCCTCTTCCATGCCCCAGTTGCTTTAAGCTAATGCTTCACAGAGCCCGAGATGTGGCCCTTGAACACCTTTCTGTCAAGGACTGGATATGCAATTTTCATCTTAATGATACTGGCAAAAGAGCTCACAAGAGAGGATTATTTCCCCCTTCTATATGGCTCTCCTTTTAAAAAAGATGGAAGACACAGAATTTTTTGTAGGTGAATATTCCAGAAATTCTCGAGCATTTAGAGGTCAATGCCCTTCTGAATGGAAAAACAAAAGATGAGAGTTTCATGGGCTCAGCCTTCTAAGCACTTGCCTTTCTTCTTGTCTTCAATATATCGCTACCCTCTAGAGGGTGGACACTTTCTAATTAGGATTATGTAGCTTTTGTTGAAGTTGTCTTTCCTCTCTGCCTTGGGCTCTAGAGTTTCTACCTTTTCTTTTCAAAATCTTGCCTTCCTTGTAAGGTCTGGCCAAGCCTTCCTGTCTGCATGGGCCTACGCTCGTTTTCCCAGCAGGGGTGTTCCTCCCTTGAGGTCTGGAGCCTCTGTTCACCCCAATTTCATAGGACCGAATCTCAGATGCCTCCTGAGCTGTAGCATTTACCTTCTTTGCAGCTGATGCAGTAGAAGTTTGGAAAGGTGAAGTATCTCAGCCCAGTGCACTTGGCCACTGAGACCCCACTGCCCACCCACAGACTAGATGGGCATGTGATGCCTACAGCTCCTAGACTTCCTCCCAGTTCACACCATTTTACAGAGTCTCTTTGCTCTGTCTTCTTTGATTTAAAGAGATCTCTTGGAAATTGTTCTGTTTCCTTCATGTAACTTCTCTGGGTCTTGGTGTTCCTCCCTTCTATCTTCACTTTCCTCAGGTTAGCCTCTAGTTTTAGGATCTTCATGATCTTTGGGGAGAGGTGGATGGGGATTTGCATATGAGGATACCAAGTCAAATCCCAGTTTGCTGACATTGGTAGCATTACTGGATTTGGTCATAAAAGTAGCTATTAATCTCATTGTTGTTAAGGTCATCTTTGCTCTCTGGGTGTTCTTAACCTTCTCTTATGAGCTATTGTCTCCAGAAACTAGGAGAGGAGAACTCCACTAAGTGACATCCTCTATGGAGAGTGGCTAAGCTGGCACTCAGTTACACACGTGAGGCTATAGAAGGCCATCCTGAGTACACAGAACACCTGAGGCAAGCCAGACAAACAAGTTGTTGGGCAAGTCCTTTCTCCCCTTAGGAGAGGAGCTCCACCTGTTATGCACCTCTTGCTGATTATATAAATAAATGTATTGCACTTGTTAGGTAGTTCCTTTTTCCCATCAGGAGAGAGGGTTGCTCCACTTGACCCCAGCTTTCTGCATTCTGACTCTCATCTTTGTTCCTTTATCTTCTACCATCCTCTCCCTGGGAATTTCAAGAGCTGTGCTTGATGACACAGCCCACCCATTGACAGTGGACTCCCTTAAGACCAGAGGGATGAGCAATCCCTTTGCCTCTTCCTCTCTACCAAGAACTTTCATTGGTCAATGTCTCTTTCCAGGTTGCAGGTGAACAGCTGGCTTCCTCTAGAGTATGTGATTCCTTAATTCCCAGCTCTGGGGGCTGGCCTAACACTGTAGTGTGCCCATTAGGGAATGAGTTCTAAAGCTCTCCACCTCAGGCTCATGGCAGTGACGATGGCCATGGTGTGCTAATGGTCTTCTCTGCTGCTCAAGGCCACTCTATAAAATTGGGAGGAAGAGGCCAGGGAGATAGCTCAGTAGAATAAGCATTTGCCTGGCAAGTGCGAGGGCCTAAGTTCACTCCCTGATTCTGAAAAAAAGAAAATTGAGAAGAGGTGCAGAGTTTAGTTTGTAGGGCTCTATGAGTTTGTAGGGCTGAGTTTTGGACCTCATGTCCTCATTTAAAAGTAGAAATCTGTCCTGAAAGATGACCCATAACTAGGACATGTAACTGGGGTGAACTGGGATTTAGAGTTCTGTGATAGATGACATTGTTCTATTTATCCTACTTTGGCTCCCAAGACTCTCTTAATGGGAGATGCTAGTTACTGATGGAGGCTTAGCCACCCCAGCATGGAAGAGGATGAGGCTGCCTCTATGACCCTGTGGCTCACAGAGCTTTGTGCAGTGTGTCACTTCTCTTGGAGCCTTATAGCATCTGGTACATCATGTGGCATGCCGTGCATCATTGAATCCTCCTGGTACCATCCTGGGTTTAAGGGTGGTAACTGTGCCCCAGTGGCAGCAGCCCCCACCTATTATACCTTTCCTCAGGTTTCACCACACCCAGAAGTCCCTTTGTGATAATCTCTTACGAACCCAGTGGGACCTACTGCTCTTATCTCGGAAAGATGCTAATCCTAGTGGTCATGCCTGCCTCATGCCCATGAAAAAGCAGTGTGCGTAGGCTATCACCCCATCCAATGAGTGTCCTCCATAGGCTCCCTAGAACTCCTATGCAAATCCCTTTCATGTCCCCTCCATTCCACAGTACTCACCAAAATGTATCTCCTTCCCCATCTTGGCTAGACCCTGCCATGCTGTCTACATCACTGTGTTTTCTTTGAACTGAGGACACCAAGGTCCCTGACTTCATTCTGCGTACTCCTGCCTGGCAGGAGTGGGCTTGTATGCGATGACCTCCTGGGTCCACCGGGGTGAGCATTGTCTCTGAGGAGCAGGCTGTCTGCTGCTGGGATCCCTGTTGGAGCCGCCAATGCCAAATCTGTTACCCAGGAGCATTCACTTCCTCATGTTAGAAGAGAAGCCTGACTGTGGAGTGGTCCAGGCAAGCAGGTGTGGTTCTTCATTCTTTGTCCTTGACATTTGAGTTTATTCTTTGATTAATTAGCTAGAAATGGCCTTAATAGGATCCTCTGATCTGGGCATCATGTGCTTCAGCAAAGGCAAATAAAGGGATATTTTCTGTCTGGTGTCTGTCTGTTTGTCTTCCTGTCTATTTGTCTTCCCACCCCAGTCTGTCTGTCTATCTCTCTGTCTGTCTCTGTCTCTCTCTGTTTCTCTCTCTCTCTCTCTGTCCTCTCTCCTCTCCCATCTTTCCTCTCTCCTTTGTCTTGTCTTTCCTCTCTCCTCTCTGCCTCTGTACCATTGAATCCAGAACCCCAGAACCTTTGCACCAGGCCTAGCCCTTTTTGTCGTTTTTATTTTGAGAAAGTTATGACTACATTGCCAAATTGCTTAGGCTGTGCTCAAACTTGCATGCCTCCTACTTCAGCCTCCCAGAGTGCTGGGGTTGCAGGCATGCAAAATAAGGAAAATCTTCCCAGAAGATCCTTGGTGGACTTCTCCTCCTGTGTCACTGGTTCTATGTGGACAGAGCCAGCAGAACAGTAGTTACTATGTGCACAGGAGGTTGCTGGCCATATATCTTTCAACTCTGGAACTAGCAGGAGGTGACCTGTGATACTTGAGCTCAATCGGGTACCGTGGAGAAAACCAGTAGTGTTTGCTGTTCTCTGTGAAAGGCCCTTGGAGAGCCTCAGTGGGAGGATCGGAGGGAGGGCTGCCCCCAGAGACCCCCGTGATGTCTGGCCCATCTTTGTCTCCAAAAAATAGCAGAGAGAGGAATCCCAAAATCAGGGCAGTTTACTTCAAACTAATTCATTTAAGACTATTACGATTTGTGTCTAGTTGTTCACCTAAAGCTTTATGCAGTCACGGGGCAGCTTCTAGTCTGTAATTCAGCCAGGATCCAACACTGGGATCATGGGTGTGAGAGCTATACCACCTGGGGCAGGGAGCCTGAACACAATACAAGGAAGGGAGCAAGGCTGCCCAGCCACTGCTCCTGCCTTTTGCTCCTGCTGTTGTGCTGCCTTCTTCCACCATGAACTGCTGCCCTCTGCCATGTACCGCTCTGCCTTGGAGCCAGCTGACTATGGGCTGAAACCTCTCCAAACTGTATGCTAAATAAACCTTTCCTGCCTTAATCTTCGGTGTTAGGGATTTTTGTCCCAGTAAAAAGAGAAAAGTAACTAAGACAAGGACTAACAAATCTAAAGCATGTTTTGCTAAACAATCAGTGTGGTAACAAACTGCAACACAAAGCAAGATATCACCTTTTAAATAAGGATATGCAAAACGCGGCCATATGGTGACCTATAGTGACTGTTTAAATTTTTAAAACTTACAGTGAGATACCTTGGCATTCATTTCCCTCAAAACACTCCCGGTCACTTCAAACGTAGTTATCGCTTTGTTCTCGACAATGTGCATTCACCTTCATTTTAAGCACTTTGTGTATTATAGTAAACTGATAGAAATTCTTTTGTCAGAATGACAAAAGGTGAAATAAATGATAAGATATCCAAACCTATGTAAAAGGTGCCCTAAGCAGATGCATTCTGGGTGAAGCTTGGGGACATGTGTGTTCCTCTAGGGAGGTTCTCTGGCACAGCAGAGCCCGTTCTGACACCCATGGAGCGCTGCCACCCACCTGGCCAGCAGTGACTTCCACATCAGTTTAGTTTCTTCCTAGCGTGGGTCACACCTGACAGCATCCTGTGTTCCTGTGCCACATGTTCTGGCAGAGTGTGCAGTCCCTGCACCTGAGCCTTCAGATTTGTGAGCCAGCGAGTCCTCACTTCACTCATATGAGGATGGACGAGGGACAGGGGACAGCAAGGTGGCACAGCAAGTTCTGGAAACTTGGGTGCAGGGCACCTCGAGAGCGTCCTTGGCTGCCTCATGCTGTCCAGGTCTAATCTCAGAGAGGAATTCCTTCAAGCCTCCCCAAGGGGATGTCCTCCACACATTAGTGTTCTTCATTTATAAAAGAAAGGGAAAGGTATTTATGTGGGAAGCCACTTATCTCTGTAGCACCCACAGATAAATCTTCTAATTTATGGGTGAGCCGAGCCTTCTAAGAGCCAAAATCAATGTGTGTCGCTGTAAATCCACGCTGGACCTCAGCACTGACTGCACCAGTGATTGATGGCCTTGCTTTGTGCCAGGCCTGGCTGGTGGATGGATAGAGCAGATCATGGCAGGAGCCCCCAGGTGGGAGCCCTTTGGTGGCCTAGATGCTGGTTCCCAAGCTCTCTGCACTTTTCAGATGCCTTATTCATGCTAGAGGTCAAAAGCAAAGCCCCCTCCGGTCTTCCCGTACAGCATCAACTCACTTGAAGCTCAGCTCAGTTACCACTACCCTTGAGCCCCAGGACTGCTCACTGGGTGGCTGGCTGCACTCCAGCAGTGAGCCTGCTTTCTTTGTCTTCTGACTATTAGTGTTTGATTCCTATTATGCAGGATTCAAGACTTTTGTTGGCTTTCTATTTTCTTCTTTCTCATGGCCCCAGAGAGTGGGAGCCTTGACATGGCTTCTCTAGTCATAAGATTTCCACTGGGGCTCACACGGGTGAATATGGCCTGCTTTCATGAAGCAGATAAATAGCTACAAATCCCAGCTCTAACTTCTATCCCAGCAGAGGGGCCAACTCTGACCCAAGCATTAACACCAATGGGGCTCCTTGGGGCCCTTTTTTTCCAACAGTGCTAAGTTCAATTGTTCCTAAAACATGGCTAATGGTTTCTCCAAAGTATAAATTGTCTTAATGCCAATACCTAATATCTTCATCAGCAGTCATGGAGCTGAGAGACCAGCAGGGCCCTGGGAGTGCCTTCATTGACATTCATCTGAGAATGGGCACCCAGAAGCAGGGCCTGTGACTCAACAAGGGCAAAACTGTTTGAGGGAGTGAAGAATGTAGTGCCAAGCCATTGTTAGTTGTGTGTCCTCCATGGCTCTCATACCCACTTACTCAAGTAAATCCTAATCTAGCTATGGCTGTGAAGGTAGTATGGAGATGGAAATGGTGTGATCAAAACTATGCTGTAATTTTAATTTTTAAAAAGTCTATAGTAAAAGACACATTATTAATAGCTAATTTCCCTCAGAATACTCCCCCTGCATCAAACACCTATCCCTCCATTCTTGCTGCATCTGAAGCAGTGCTCAGAGCCTTCTTTAGTCTTTAGTTGTGCAGTCTGTTCAATACATTTAGTTTCCATGCTCATTTTGACTTCGGCGATGATCTAGTAGCTGCAGAGTTTCAGATCCCAAGCATCAGGATACGCTGCTTTCATGAGCCCGTCTTTCCACTAGACAGCATTTGGCACCATCATTCGCCCCATTTTTGGTCACATCTAGTAAAGAGGTTCATAAAAGCGAACTTCCAGAGATGTTTCAGAAAGTGGCAAGAATGATGGGATAAATGTGTTTCACTGCAGTACTTCTCATAGGACACTCATCCTTGATGTGGACATCATGACACAGGGATCAGAGAGGAGGGGCAGGCAAGCATGCAGAGTTGTCTTGGATGCTGTGATTCTGGTTCCCACGGGGAACACCAGCTCCCCTCTGTACGGGCACAGCGTATTTGTTCTGTGTAGGGGGATTGAACATGTGGACTTCACACTATATCCCCAGCCCTTTTTAAAAGATTTTACTTTGAGACAGGGTCTCATTAAGTCAGTGTTTAATGCTGTAGGAAAGGTAATGGTGGAACAAAGGTGCAAAGGGCTCCTGTCTCCCTCTCTACTGCCTGTCTAGCATGGGATGGGGCTGGGCCAACTAGAGGGCCAGGTGGCCCAGGAGAGCTGAGGCTACCTGAGGGCAAGGACAGAGCACAGGCTTCTATTCTGTGCCTGCCAGGCCCCACGGTGCCCATGCTACCTGCTGACCTGCTACAGGCAGGATGAGCTGGGCCTTGCTCTCATCAGCATCCTCAAAAGGGAAACAGCCCCCTCTACCCTGCTATCTGAAATTGTGAGCAACCATCTTCGGCATCAGGCCTCACAGCCCATGCTCCCATGCTCACTGTTTCCTCCTCCAGAAGGGGAGAATGAAGAGCATCAGATGGACCACTTTGAGCATCTCAGAATTCACCACTGCATATAGCAGTTCCATGAATCATTTCATATATGCAGTAACCCTCACAGTAAGGAAATCGAGACCCCACCAAGTTCCATGTACTGAAGTGATGCATGTAGGAAGTAGAAGTGCTAAACTTCAACCAAGGTTGGCTAGACTCAAGCCCCATATTCTTTCTAGAACATTCTGCCACCTCTTTTCTTCCTTCTGACTGACTGCAGGTACTATGATTGTAGGGCCAGGCACAAGAGTTCCCGCCTGAGTACTCAGACTCACCTAGCAGAAAGAGTGTGTTTTGGGACAGAAGACAGAGATTTCACTGGTCCCTCTCTCCATGGGGCATCTCAGGGGCCTGTGACAGCCAGACACATGGCTAAGGCAGAGGGTGGCAGAGCTGCATGGTGAATCCTGTGCTCATTGGCAGGGCTGCTGGGCAAGTTGTTCAAGTGTGTCTCCACATCTGTACAAAGCAGATGGCAGTGGGGGTGCCCATCTCAGAGGATCTATCTTAGACTCAAACAGTATTTGGATGTGCTCAGTAACTATTCATTATACCACACATTCTTAAAGGGGCAATTCACCTCCAAGGGGTAAAAGTTTGTTCTGGAAGTAATTAGATGTTGCCAGCTGTTTGTGGCCCATCAGAGCTCAAAGCTGCTCAACATAATAGTCTCTTACTATTTAATTTCTTGCATTAGGAAGAAGTTAAATTTTATTTTTCTCTTTAAGGACACAATAGAAAAATAAAGATAGAAAGACACTCCAGCAAGCCCTTTCCCTCGTTCTGGTCCCCTTCTTTCAGCAGCCCTGTGCAGCTCTGCTCTGTAGTCAGCACTTCTGACTCACAGCCCTAAGATGCCTGCAGCTTCGTCCTGGGGCTCCACCATGCTCAGGCAGCCTCTTTCCTCCTTTCGACCCTTCGGTCACCTTGTTTATCTTTTATAGTTCAGCTCCAGGCCTGCTGTTCTGTGAAACCCTGCCCCCTCTTCCCAGGAGGAAGTAATCTTGCTTTCCAAAGCCTGCTGATTATGCCTCTATTCCTCTATTAAAGCTGTAATTCAATTATGTTCTGACAGAGTGAGTTGTTTACTCACTCTGCTACATTCCAACTAGCAGCGGGATGATATTAAATTGGGATCCACGCTGCTCCACAGCACTATGCTCCATCTTCCAGGAAGGGAGGAAGTCAGCCTGCTGCATTAGCACCTGGACCTCCAGGTGACTCAGGCTTGGGGGAATGAGAAGAGGAAAAAAAAAAAGCTGTCGCTGTATTGGTTGACAACCTTAAAAGGAGCTGAGCCTCAGACAGAGGAATCTATAGTGACAGAGAGACAGGAATTAAATGCATTGCTGCATAGCGCCCTGAGATACCCTGGGGAGGTGAGCACTTACCAAGAAGGAGCTGGAGTTCTTTTCAAGATGATAAATATATTCTAAAATGGACGATGGTGGTAGCTGTATGTATCTCTACACAGAAAGCCATTGACTTGTACAAGTTAGATTGTTAAAGTGCGTGGTAGTTGAACTATATCTTTAAAAACCTCTTTTTATTTTATTTTATTTTTTTGTGCTTTAAACAATTTATTTAACTGAAATGGACTTCTTTTTGTTTCTGAAGTGACTTCCTTTAATTTGATACATCTTTTCCCCATGATGATTTACAGGATATTCAAGCCAATATAAATATCTTATAAATATTTGATTATGTGGGCATACACCTACACAATACCTCAGCAATCTTTCCGCAAGAAAAGCACTGGAGAGTATGGACTACGCACAATTATTAGGTACAGTGAACATCTGCTGCAAATATTTCTGAGGTAAGAAGGCACCACATACTTATTTAACTAAGAATCCACCCTTACAATACAGGATGATTTTATTTTTACATAGGACCTAGAACACTTAAGCTGCCAATCAGGTACTGACTGGCAGAGCAACACCCCCAGTTTATGCCATGAATTCATAGGGAACGGGTTCCAACAACTCAGGTTCCTTCCCATTGGTCCTCACAAAGTGCGCTTCTCTGGGAGGGGCAGGCTGGCGCTTCAGCTGAACCCAGGTACCTTTCTCTTTGGCTTCCTTCTTTTTCTGATCATTTTCCTTGACACGTTTCAGGAAAGTATCACGACTTTTTGAGTGTTTAATATGCTCAATACGCACATTAATCCTCTTGGCAAGTATCTTGCCCTTAACTTGCTTGTTTACAACGATACCAACAGCATGCTGGGTAATGTTGTAGACTCTTCCAGTTTTGCCATGATAACATTTGTGAGGCATTCCTTTTTGCACAGTACCCCTTCCCTTGATGTCTACCATATCACCCTTTTTGTAGATTCACATGTAAGTGGCCAAAGGAACAACCTCATGTTTTCTAAAAGGTCTGGAAAACATATACCGGGTTCCCCTCCTCTTGTCCTTTGTGTTAGTCATTTTGGCAAATTACTGGAAGATGGCTGTTCCGGCCGAAAGGCAAAAACCTCTTTTTAAAAAGTGAGAACCTGAGTCCAGAGAGGAGGTGAGAGGGGGAAATCAGAAGGTGTCTTTGTGCCAGGACCAAACATATGTTTGTAATCACACCAGAGCCTTATGGAGCAAAATACCTGGCAGCCACATCTTAGAGGAGAGGTTTACTTTTGCATATGCTTCAAAAGATTCAGTCCATAATCTGAGGTTGAAGTAGCAGGGTGCATTGGTGGAGAAAAGCTACTTAATCCACAGAACCAGGAAGATGCAAGAGAGAAAAGGGGAGCCAGAGATAAGAATACACCCTTCTAGGTCACACTTGCAGTGATGCAGCTCCAGCCGGACTCCACTCCCTACCAGCACAGTCAGCCCCTGAGCTCACCAATGGATAATGCACTGACGGGTATAGCGCCCCATGATCCAGTCACCTTCCACACAGGTGGGACTTCTGGGGGACACTTTAAGTCTAAATCATAAGAGAGTATGTGGGGGGACAGTTGAAGCCCCTGAGATTTAGTGTGAGAGACATGGAAAAGCATCTAACATTCACTGTGTCTTCTGAATGTGGTTCCTCCCAGTATCTAGGTATAAATTTCTGTGCTAATTCATCTTGGTTGGCAACTTGATTGGATTGAGAAAGTACCTGTGTCCATGAGGGTGTTTCCAGAAACTGCAGGGACTTGGGACAGCAAACTGATGGAGGAGACCAGTGCTGAGGCACATCCACTAGCAGGGAGCTTAAGTGGACCAGAAGGGTAAGCTGGAGGAAGCCAGCCAGCACACCCATCTGCGCCTGCCACCGGGCCACCGTGAGGGGCGGTTCTGTCCTCCATCATGGCCTTCCACCACGACGTTCTTCTCACTTCAGGCCTCCAACAATAGTTCCTGCTGACTGTGTAGCTAAACCTCTGAAAAATTACCTGCTTTAACTTGCTTTTCTCAAGTATTTCATCTCAGGGATGAAAATCTGAAGAACAGTTTCTTTTCCAACAGTGAGGACTGTGGATTTGCTTTCTTCCTTTTGAGACTTGAGCATGCCTTGCCCTTGAGTCAAGAGGGAGCCCGCTACTTACGGCTCTTTGAGTCTTCCCACAGGGTGGAAGCTCCTTGGCAATATAAGTTGGGGCACACCTGCTATGACGGCGCAACTCGTGCTGTCTGCGCCTCACACCACAGCTGCGCTGCACGTGCAGCACATGAGCTGAGCCACCTCCTGGAGCAGCCTGACTTGAACTGTGGATAAAACACTTCCCTCTCAGGCTCCTTGTCTGCAATAGCAGGATCTGCACTGGATTTCACCAACCCTTTCTTATCCTTAAATTCTATGATGTCAATAACTGGCTTTGGAGACTGAAGGAAAGGAGCTGACCTGGATAGGACCATGGAATGCATTGCGACTTTCCCTGGAATGTTGAAAACTTTGAAGTAAAAAATGTGAGCAGTGTTATCTCTGGGTGGAGAATGCAAAAGATATACACATACCCCCCCCCCGCCAGAGACTTACTCTATTAACTATTTCCCTTGTTCTTTGGAACATAATATTCTACCCCACAACTTAAAGGAGGACAGGTTTAGTTTATTTCTTCATGGTCAGCTGGCCATAAGGCAGAATAGCATGGAAGAGGAGCAACAGAGAGGAGAGGTGTTTCCAACATGATGGACAGGAGGCAGAGAACAAAGACAGGGGTTTGGAAGGGAGACTAACCCTTTCAAGCCATGGCATGGCCACCATGACCCTCTCTTTCTAACCAAACCCGATCTCCTAGCAGCAAAACAGCTATCAGTTTCCACAGTCTAGTTGCCTGCCTAAAACTGTGTCTTTGAGCACATGACACACTCACGCAGGCAGGCAGACACAAACCCTAAAGAAGTTGAAACAAAGGACCGGGACTGGTTGATAAATGCAGACAAAGAATCTTAAAAGAAAGAGCTGGCCAGCAGTGCCCCATGCTGAGGCTTGCGAAGGAAGAGCACAGATGGCCTCTGCTGCTTGTAGGGCACTGGAAACTCGCTTGGAATGGACCATCCTCTGTGTTCAGGGTCCCATGGAACCGATCAGGGTGCAGCAGACTGACTAAGCGATGTGCACAGGAGGTACGGTGCTCTAGGCCCAGGCCTTGGGCCTCATGGAATGATCTGGGACTTGACACTCACAGCTTGCACCCCGGTTTTGGCTCCGCTCCCTTCCAGCCATATCACAAGGTCTCCCTGCAGCTCAGTAATCTTATCTTTAAAATATTACAGTGAAATCACAGAAAACTTCTAGTGAGGTTCTGGGCATGTTGTGCATGCTCAGGAAATGATACAGCTGCTGCTAATAATCATAATGATAATAATGGAAAATGTTATTAGAGATCTATATGGACAAAACACTGATCAAGGCATGGGAGTCCAATCCACTCACACACGTTTCATGGAAACAGCCTGATGAAGTTAAGGCAACAAGATTTGATTGAAAACTAAAGTGAGGGCTGGTGAGATAGATCAGGAGACTAAAGTGCCTGCTTAGGCAAGTGCAGGGACCACAGTTGGATCCCTGGCACCACATGCAGCGTGAGCCCCATCCCCAGGGTGGGCTGAGCCAGCCAGAGTCCAGGCATGATGGGGCACTCCTGTAATCCCAGCGCTGGGGAGGCAGAAAGCAGGAGGATTACCACAAGTCTGAGCTGCTTCGTGGGACCCTGCAATAACCAAATACATTCAAACAAAAAAGAAAGGAAACTAATGTGAATGTCTAAATTTAAAACTTTTCTACAATAAAGGACACATTGCCACTAATGTCCCTTAAAATATCCCCTTGCTTTGAACACAGTTAGGCCATTGTTCTTGCCACCTTTTAGGTTTCTTGGTTGCAGTATCATGGCTGCCTCCATGTCCGGATTGATTCAAAGCCTTACACTTTCATGGTTATTTTGACTATGTGGAAGGACCAGAACTTACATGGAACTGGATTCAGTGAGTAGGTGGATGTGGATACATGTGATGCTTTTATAGGCCTGCCTTTCCATTGGATGGCACACAGCAGCAGCATTAACTAGATATCTGATTGCAGCTCATAAAGACATTCACTAGGAAACACTGCCAGAATTGCTTCCAAAAGTGGCAAGAATAAGGGATGGGTTTTTAAAAAATTTTATTTAGTAGAGTGTCTACAGGGTCTATAAGGTCTCACTACACAGGTCCAACTTGTAGTGATTCTTCCATTTTCAGCCTGTCAGGTGCTGGAATTACAGGCACACGCCACCATGCCCAGTCTCACTCAGCATCTCAGCATGCTCTGGAGGCGGGGCCAGCATGGCAGGCTGGGGATCCAATCTCCAACCCCTGTGTCTGCCTAAGCAGGCACTTTAATGTGCTGAACTAACTGTCTGGCACTGGGACGAGTGTATTTGATACAAGGGGGATAACTTGAGGGAGATTAATGTCAATATTTTTTACTATTATATATTTTTATTTAAATATAAGCTGTATTATTCAATCAACCATTTTATAAAGAAAATTTATGCCTATAAATTTGATTATTTTAAAACATACTAAACAGAGGCATAAGGTGGTAAAAACATGACGATAGTTAAAAATCTATTCAGCAGCAAAGTTGAATGCAAATTCACCTTGGTCTTGGCATCTCACTGCACCTAGAGAAGAGGTAGTGACAATAGAAGGCTCACTTGTTGGAATTATGGGCTTTTTGGAGAGGGAAAGAGAACTTAGGATTTTATTTGCTCAGCACACCTTTACTGAGGGCAGCGCCCATGCCAGGCATTGGGCAGATATTGTAAGTACAGATATTGCACGAAAAGCAGGAGAGCTTCTTCCACAAGATGATTGTCTCTAAAAGTTGCATTTTTTTCTTATACAGGTCTTGCTTTATCTTGGTCATAACCATCCAGCAGAAAAGTATAAAAATGTGGTATAAAAAGTAAAGCCATATTAATATGCTGAGCTGTAAAAGGCTCAAGTCAATAATTTCTGACATTGCCAGTCCTAGGGACAACCCACTACTATTATGGACTAGTGGACTGTATTGGATTATTTTGCTGAATTCATACACCCATGATATTTAAATGCCAATGAAATACCCACCTCTGACAAATCTAAACAAACAAAGGGGATCTAAGGTGTGTGATGCTGTTTAAGTGTGTGACATTAGGATTGAGGTGTGTGGTTATTGAACCAGCCCAGCGATTGGTGTGGCATAGATCCGGGTGAGTCTAATGGGAAGGCCCCATCTGGGTGTGGGTGGTGCCACCCCAGAGGCAGGTAGCCTGCAAGGAGGCAGGCCTCCTGCTGCTTCCTCACCGTGTTGCTGCTCACGTGCCCCGTGTCTTATGCCTATGATGAGCTCTTTCTCCTCTGTGGTGCCCCTCTGCCATCCCACCCTGCCTTGGAGCCAGCCAATGGTGGACCAAAACTTCTACCAACTGTGAGGCAAAATAAATCTCTCCTCTTTCAACTTGGGGCATTTGGTATTTTGTCTCAGTAGTGAGAAAAGGAACTAAGACAACAGAGCTCTTGTGGATTAAGTCAGTGCAACCTGCAAAAACTAGCTGAAGCATTCTGGGAAACTCTATTAGCTATATGGAACTTACAATAAATAACAGTGCATATTTTTATTACTAGTTATAAATTATACACCACACAGCCTTCACATACGTAACATTTAATGAGCTTATGCATATATGTGCGTGATCATTCACTTTCCCAGAGTCAGTTGGTAAACATTTGCCAGCACACCGCTGGGAAAGGTGAATGAGATCTAATTCACAGGGAATATAGGGCAACCATGTGTATTTGGTAAAAATGCTGCAGCAAAGCTGTTTACAGAGATGCTGTCCCTGTTGAAAATCCTGCCTCAGAATTGTAAACTCAGATGTCACTCAGGCTTTCCTGAGCTAGAGATAGAAGAAGCCATAGCTTCAACACTTTTTGCAAGGTGTGCTAAGGGAGTACTGTGACTTTGACAGTTCAAAGTCTGTTGTTGGGCTCACGTCACTTGTTTCTCCCCTCGTATACCTATGTCCTGCCTCAGCATGGCCTGACTTGGATGGAAACTAAGCCTTTCACTCTTCCAACTGTCTATAGTGGAAGAAAGAAAACCATGCTGCAAAGTTCACATCTCACATGTGGCATGTGGTGTGGCTCGTAGTGCTTCCCAGAGGAAGCACGAGTCAGTTGCCCCCAGGACTATTCTCACCAGTGCATCTGGATGATTTTGCTTCTTTTTGCTGGTTCATTCTATCTACTCTTTTGTCAGTCGCAGAAAGGAAAACTCAGACACACCTTGCCTTCTTTGTGGAAGGGGAGATCTCGCTTTATTGCGGAAGCACAGCAGCTTATATAATATAGCTAAGCCAATCATCAGCAGTCACATATTAGCATACAGCCAATCCCGCTCTGTTGCCAGGCAGCCCCCTCATTCTGTCCGGATCGACAGACAGGGCAGGGCCACACTCTACTTCCTGTTATTCCGAACATACCAAGGCGGAACCCACAAGGAGCGCCAAGCTGTTACATTGTTACCCAGGGATCCCGAGCTGCT
>PVKA01003684.1:25132-107289 GCA_004027165.1 Ctenomys sociabilis | reverse complement strand
TGAATCTTTGATATAATTCAGCTACATAAAGACCTGTAAATATAATATCATGTATGCACCTTGTACAATACCAAAACATTATGAAAACAGTTTGCAATGTATTATTTCATCGACTCTGTATGGTTATGGTGTTTTGAAACTGTCTGATTGACATTTGTATTTCAATAAAATAAAAATAAATGGAAAAAAAAAAAAAAAAGAAAAGCAAACATTTTGAAAATGGCCACACTCCCAAAATTGTTGTACAAATTTAATATGATTCCTATCAAAATACCACCAACATACCTCATGGATTTAGAGAAATGATTCCTAAAATTTATTTGGATCTAGAATAAAAAAGTAGAACAGCAAAGGCAATTCTGGGCAACAAAGGCAAGGGAGGAGGCATTACAATACCTGACTTGAAATTAGGCTCTCCATGTGCTGACAACCCAGTGTATCGCCGTGCACTTAACTAAAGTCAAAATGGATTAAAGATCTAAACATTAAAACAGAAACACTAAATCTACTGGAATAGAAAGTAGGTGGAAATCTTGAAGATATAGGGGTAGGAAAAAATTTCATGAACAAGAATCAAACTGTATGGCAAACATTTGAAAGAATCAACGGGGACCTCCTCTTATTGAGAAGTTTTTGCTCATTAAAAGAAATTGCCAACAATTTGAAAAAATACACAAATTTGGAAAATATATTAACCAATAATCACTCAGACAAAGGCCTTCTATGTAGAATATATAAAGAACTAAGTATAATTAGAGCTCCAAAATTTAAAATCACAATCCAAAAAAGGGCATCTGAGGTGAATGCTCGCTCCTCAGAGGAAGACATACAAGAGGCAAATAAATACGTGAAAATGCTCCACATCACTGACCATTCAAGAAATGCAAATTGCCTCAATACTGAGATACCATCTCACTCCGCGAAGAATGTTTATCATAAAAAAATCAACTTACAACAAATGCTGGAGAGGCTGCGGGGGAAAAAGTTACTCTTGTCTACTACTGGTGAGAATGTAGGCTGGAAACTCTTATGGAAATAAGTGTGTAGGCTCCTGAAAAAACTACCACTGGAAATCCCATTCAATCAAGCTATTCCCCTTCTGGGAAGTTTCCCAAAAGAACTGAAAACATGATATCATAGTGGTATATGTGCACCTATGTTTATAGCAGCAGAATTTGTCATAGCTAAACCTTGGAAGCAACCAAAATGCTCATCACCTGTAGAATGAAAAAAGCTGTGGTGTTTTGAAGTACTACTACTCAACTATAAAGAAAGACGAACTATAAGCCTTTGTAGCTAAGTGATGCAACTTGAGGCAATTCTCGTACGTGAAATAAACTAGTCCACTATGTGTAAATATTCATTTTCTCCCTAATGTAAGAACCTAAAACAAGAAATAAAACCTGAAAATGCAGTTAAAGGGAAAGAGATGGAACTTAAGGTTTAAACAATGAAGAGGAAAGATAAAAAGACACAAAAATGGTAGGGGCAAAAACATGCAAGCATATATACAACATGGATGAGGTTATTGTACTAAGAATTTCCATCAATTTGAAAATACCAGTTAATACATAGAGTTTTCACCTCAACTAACTCTTTATGGAGATAACTGGAATGTAAGCAACTGCACAGCAATGTGTAATACAAAAAGTGTGCTTGAAATACCTGTCTTATTGGCCTTTTAAATGTGTACCATTTCTAACATAATGTCAGTTATTACTATATTCTCTTTAAAGTAAAACTTCTAAAAAAATAAAAGAAAGATAGAACAAAATTTAAGATTTCTTGAAAGCATGCAGTCATATTTAACCATGTGTCCCATCTTGCATAACTATATCTGATAATCTGAGCAACCGATCTGATATAAAATATGTCATACATCATTCATTGTTAATCAGCAATTTTTATTTTGAAAATCTGTGCTGTATGTATTGTTGTACATTACCCTGATTCAGTATTTGTTTTTATTTTTCTTGATTTTATTTTTACTCTTCAAAATAAAAGAAAATTATATAGCCTCTTTTTTTTTTTTTTTTTTTTCAGAACTGGGGATTGAACTCAGGCCTTTGTGCTTGTCAGGGAAGCACTTATTCCACTGAGTCATCTCCCCAGCCCTGATAAGAGAAAATTATAATAAAAACAGATGATAATTAAACTGAAGAACTTTCTGAGTGAATATATAGTAGACTACACTGATAAAAAATAGAGGGGTTTATGAAGTAATGAAGACCATAAATGCTCAGCACAGGAAAAAGTACAATGCATGAAACAAGTTTAAACAGATATCCTGGAGAATAAAAACTGCATTGAAAGTTAATGAAGTCAAATGAATGAAAATTAGTACAGAATAGCAGATCTATAAGATGGGATTGCGATTTTTGACCATGAAAAGAAAAATATCAGGGACCATGTGAAGCCAATCCCACAGATGCAAGATCATGCAAATAACAACAGAAGACTGAGCAGAGTAATTGAAAAATCAGTAAACAATACAAATGCTATAAAATCCTGTTCATAGAAGTAATGGCAGAAAACTTTCTAAGCATTAAAAAAAATTGACATACAGATAATCTGGAACAAAAATCTCCAGATACCCATGATCAGAATATTACACAAGAAGGCAAATATTAATAAAGTTTTTGCAGCTGGGGAGATAGCTCAGAGACATAAGCACCTATGTGACAAGCAGGGATCCAAGTTCGATTCCCAGCCCTGTGTGCTAATGTGGTCTTGGCCCTGTGTCCCTGGGTACATCATCTCAGTCCTAGATGCGGGTGCCCACCATGTGGCCCCAGAACTGGGGATGGAGGTGCAATCCTGGAGGCTGAGACAACCTCTGCAATTTTGAGATCAGCCTGGATAAAACTTTATCCTGATACCAATGCCAGAGAAGGATCCAAACAAAAAGAGAACTACAGGGTAATCTCCCCAAAGGGTGCAAATGCAAAAATCCTCAATATGGTACTGCAAAGCATGCAGTAAATTATCTTGAAGACTATATACTATTACCAAGTATGATTCATCCTAGTAGTACAAGGATGCCTTACTGGATGTAAATCAGTAAATGTAATTGAGCATATCAACGAAGACAAAGACAAAAATCTTATGATTATCTTAATAGACACAGAACAAAATTTAACAAATTCTAATGCAGATTCATGATAAAATCCCCACAGAAAATTGGAATAGGTAGTTTTGTCCTCAATCTGACAAAAGCCATCTATGACAAACCAATAGCCAAAATGGTACTAAATGGTCAAAATTTAAAGCTTTCACTTAGAAAACAGGAACAAGACAAGAATGTTCACTAGCATCACTCTTATTCAATATAATTCTGGAAATATTAGCCTGAGCTACTAGACAAGAAAAAGAATTAAAGTAAAAAAGATAAAAGAAAATTTAAACTATCAGTATTTCAGGTGACATGATTTTTTACATAGATGACCTCAAAAACTATCAATGACTTATAGATTTAATAATCAAATTTAATACTGTAGCTAGATACAAAGTCAGCATTCAAAAATCTTAACATTCCTGTACACATATCACTAACTCTTTAAGTGTTATGCAGGTAGTTATTCATCCTCTCTGAACTTCATTTTATTTATGTGTAAGAACTTTTACATCATTCATTCAGATATTTCTATTTTGGAGAAGTATATGTTGAAAATACAGTTGCCAATGGAGGCAGGAGAAATTCAATGGTAACAAATAAGAACCAGTCACAAAACTCAATATGCATTATACTTATAAAAAGGCTCACATATACATGTAGATTAACAACTGTAACTTACAAAGATGCTCTTTAAAAAGAGACACTTGTACAGAGATCTAAAGTTTATCATTGTGTGAACTTGGTGAAGAAAGAAAGAGTGTCCTAGTACAGAAAACAACATTTGCAAAGGTCCTGTGGTGGCAAGTTTTGTGAATGTATGCAAAGGACAAGGTTTTGACACAGAGCATAGATACTGAGTTCAACCCTGTGAAAGCTTCCTGGTTTCTATGTTTAAGTGAAAATGGGGCATTCTTTTTTTAAATGCAGGTCTACTTCAGTAGTTTTGGCATGAAACTGAAATTGTGTCTTTGTAAAGGAAGCTTCCCAAGCGGTGTTAGTCTTCCTGGTCCACAGAACACATTACTCAGCAAAGAGCCAAGACATCAGGAATGGTCAAACCATTGCTTAGTCATTCTCCTGTTTCTGTCTTCTTTTCTCTTCTCATTCTCTCCAAATTTTCACGGTTAACCTCTTTTAAAAAAAAATGTTGAGAATGTTCTCTACACTAATTCTGACTGTTTTCTATTCTGCTACAATAGCATCTGGTTGGCCTGGATGAGGTCTCATGCCAATAAGCTGCACCATCCTGTACCGGGGGGGGGGGGTTAGTACTGAACTGAGCCAGAAGGCTTCCCTGGTAGCGAATGATTTGCCTGAATATGCATATCAAGATATCAGTACTGGAGAAGAAACAATTACCAGCTTATTTATGACTTTAATTTATCTGCAAAAACATAAAAATAGATTAAAAGCAAAGTTATAAGTTACGACATGTAAGTGCTTGAACAAGAGGAAAATACCATTTTAATCGTTTAATAATTTTATTTATTTATGCACCAAACAATTTTATTATTTATGCAAGCCATAATTATTTAGGAAGAAAGAAAATAATAAATGAAATACTACTAATGACTCTTCAAAGTATATGTTGGAATTAACTGAATGTAGTTCTACTTTGAGATGCTTTAGCTCTGCAGACAATTCCCATGGAAGTCCAGAAGAGTTAGCAAAGGTCAGAAACATTACATGTACTCCAAGACCTCATCACTAGCTCCTCTGACACGTGGAGAATTATGATGAGATCAGAGGAGCTACCTTGTCTTAACAGGTCCCTGTATTGTAGAGGAAGAGTGTTAGAGAAAAAGATCTCAACCTAAGAATGTGGTATAAAGACAGTTCTGATCGGATTAAAAATAAATTAACAGAAACATACTTCAAAATGCAAGTCCGATGCATAAGTGTGCTGCTGATTTACTGAATGTATGGGTTAAGTGTATTTGATGCCAGGGGGCTAACATTCCACTGTCGAGGATAACGATGATGATGAAAAATTAACACTGGAAACAGACGTTGGGTGAAATTAAAAGTCATTGGGGGTTAAACACTAAAACTGTGTGCCAGAAAGATTTTTCAGTGTAGTAGAAATATTTTAAGAATTTCAGCTAAGGATTGAAGAATTAGTGAGGGAATTTTCAGATGGCAAGAATCTTTGAACGGAGCAAAGAGGCATTTGCAATTCTCTCACATGCACTCTGAATACAGTAAGTAGGTCAAGATGACAGGTGAATACAGTATGTGAATATCTGTGAGGGACTCTGAAAAGGAGCCAGGATGGGGGATCCCTTATGGTGAGAGGATATTAGTCTGGGTGAGGAGGTAGAAGACAGCAGCAGACATATATTTTTGTCCTTCAGTTTTCCAACCTGTTAAGTCAGCATGATAATACATTTATCTTTTCTCATTTAGTAATCATGACAGCTTCAGAAGGTAAAGAAAGGGTCTGACAGGTTGTTAGCACTTAATAGTGGTGGAATGGGACTCTTATTATTACTGAAAAGTAGACTGGGATATATGTTATGTGTGACTAAAGGTTTCTCAAAATCTCTTCTAGAGAAAAAGATGAAATGCAAGTATCTTTACTCCTAGGTTTTCTACACAAAATTGAGGATTCATAGCCAAACACTAGAAAGGCTGTTAAGTACAAGGCTAAGTTAGAGAAACACTATTTCATTAATCTTAAAAAGCTTGGTATAGAATTCAAAATATTTTGAACTTTTGGGGAAGGTTTTAGGTAAAAGATCTTATTTGATTTCATATAGATTTCCAGGAGGATGTACTATCTTTGCAGCTTCATTAGAGAATTAATTGTTATGCCAAAGTTATAAGTGAGGCATTGTGTGCTTATGCAGTTTGGTGATTAGAGAACTGAGCAGTTTACAATGCCGAGCATCAGAGACTATGGCCCATGCATCACAGACTTCCATGAGTCCAAATGTTGCCTAGTTTTTCTGAACTCAGCTTCTGTGCTTCGCAAAGCAGAGGGAGAAGAAGGAATGAAGATAATGTCAAATTCCTTTTCTGCTTTATTTTTCAATCCACATGCCTCTTAAGTGGACTTTTAGTAATGTACATATTTTCATTTAATATTAAATTTTAATTTAGACATGAATTAGTACATTTTTTGTCACTGTCCTCTTGAATGTCACATTTATCTGGAAAATAGAACACAACAAAATAAAGAAAATGCAAGCAGACACATGGTGATTTAAATGTCAAAGATAAGAAAGAGCGTGGAACATAGAAGATAGAAAAAAGACAGAGAAATGTAGCTTATAATATCTCAGGTTTTGATTTGGGGCAAAGAACAGCCCAGAGAGACAGGGGCCTTAATGGGGAAATCTACTTTCTATAGTTAGTGTCTTCTCTAATCTCTAATGGCATATAATGATGTGTTTGCAATTCTGCAATACATTTGCAATGTATTAAGGAAATGAAATGAAGGATTGTATGCTCATCCATGTCAATATGATGTATGCTTCATGCGAATTTCTGTCTGAGGATACTCAGGAACTATCTACTGAATACTTAACTAAGGTCACTTAGTTAACAAAAGTAAAGAATAATAGCTTCTGTGTATAAATCATGATTCTATTTTTTTTTTCTTTTCATTTTGTATTTAGGACAGGGTGGACAGAGTGTATAGGGCCTCACTCAGTAGATCGGACTCATAGTGATCCTCCTCTTTACAGCCTCCCAAGAATTGGGATTACAGGCACATGACATCACTGCCCAGTCTTAATTGCTGTCTCAGTACACCCTGAGGGCAGGGCCAGCCCCTGCCTGTGCAGCCCCTATGCCTGCCTAAACAGGTGCTTTAATCCACTGAGCTATTTTTTTTTATTAATTTTATTGGAAACAAATACAAATGAGACAGTGTCAAAACCAATTAGTAGGACAGTTTCAATAATTAATACATTGCACATTGTTTTCTTCCTAGTGGTTATTCACAGTACAAGATGCAGACATAACCTGCATATGCTACGTTTTTATATCACTTTTTCCTGAAACTACACATCTAGTTCTTCTTTTATTTCAAATAATTTTGTTCAACTGCAAGGCCATTGGCAGAAATAGTGTGTGTGCATATGTGTGTGTCTGTGTGTATATGCATGAGTTTGTGTCTGTGTGTGTCTGTGCATATCTGTGAGATGTGGATAATATTAATCAGCATTTCATATGTACTTTAGATGTATGACCTATGTGTGTGTACATGGATATAAAACTGAAGATGGGACTGTATGTGTGTTTATGTCAGTGTATCTACATCAGTTTATATTTGTATGTATGTGCATCCTTGTCTGAATCTCCATATTTCAATGTGTCTGCTATTGTATTTGTTTGCCTGTGTGTATCTGTGTAGAGCTCTATATGTCTTTGTATGCATATATGTATTTATGCATCTACATCTGGTTGTAATTTTATACACAGTTGTGTGTGAGTAACAGCATGTGTGTCTGCTTGCATTGTATGTCTCTGCACATGCATCATTAATCACATCTACCACTTTTAAATAAATTCAAGCATTGCTTGCAGAAAACAAAAGCTACTTAGAACCTAATGTTCTGGAAAAATTCATACTAAAAGAGATCTGCTTATACACAATTCTTTTTTGACTGCATTTAGCCACAGGTGTTAAAAAAATGATAAGCACTTGGAGAGGAGACAAACCAAAAATTGTAATAATATTCATATTCATTTCAGCTTTCACAGTGAATCAAATTATAAACAATGAGGAAAAGTCAGTCCAAGACTTTCATAAATGAGTGCTGTTTGCTATAAACAGAACTCATTTCTTACAGAAATTTGCTGACATGAGGCACATTGTGAAAGTGTAGAGCCCAAGGAATCTGCTTACCTGGTATTAATTTACTTTTTATAGTTCATTTAATATAGTATTGATTAAATTAGCATTTGGATTAATGACCTTTTAAATTTAAAAGGACTAAAGCAGTATTTTCTTAATAAGTATGATAACTAAAAGACAGAACTATTTGAAACTAAATTCTGTGTATGTTTTATATCTCCTTCAAGATGTGACATATTTCAGCATAGTTTTTTTTACTAATCTATATTATGCAAATGTATAAACATACAACTAGTCAAGCATTAACTGATATATGTCACACAAACATAACATAAATCAATGTAAGTGTTCCAAAACATTTATTGCATACCTGGTATCAGATATTATGCGAGGTACAGAGCAACAGGATGAAATATGTGTGCCCTGATATTAACAAACTCAGTTTTTAGGGCCAGCGAGATAGCTCAGCAGACTAAGTTTCTGCTTCAGGAAGTGCGGGGCCCTGGGTTTGATCCCTGGCACCACAGGCCATGCTGGCCCTGCCCCTGTGTGTGCTGGCCATGGAATCCAGATGTAGTGGCCCATGCCTGCAATCCCAGTGCTGGCAAGGCTGAAAACAAGAGGATCAGTAACAGTCTGAGATACATAGTCAGAGAGAGAGAGAGAGAAAGGAAGGAAGGAAGGAAGGAAGGAAGGAAGGAAGGAAGGAAGGAAGGAAGGAAGGAAGGAAGGAAGGAAGGAGAATAAAAAGTTTTTGGAACAAGCAGCATCTTTTTCTGGAAGTGGTATAAAATAAAAGCACATGGAGGCCCTTTGTTGAAAAATCATGAAACATTCTCATTAAATGTTCAGAGATTTTTTTCCCTCATAGTTTCTACCATCCATGTGTCACTATATTTTGTCACTGTTTCCTGGGGTTGTTTTTTGGTATGTGAACAAATGTCATTCCAAATAAGGCAGGAAATTTTAAACTATCAGATTAATGTTACATTGATGTTTGCATCATGCCATGACAGTTTCAAATGTAAACACCAAAGAATATTGGCCTTCTGCTGAATCACTGAAATTGAACACTTCTACTATATTGCTCCTCCTTCAGGCTACATTGAGTCAGGCAGAATGAACATGAGCAAGACTCAGAGAGGTTGGAGAAAAGGAGAGACCATCAGCAGAAAGTGTTATGTGATAATGACTGAGATATACGGAGTGTCACACTTATGCCAGGTTTGTGTCTACTATTGACCGCTAGCTATTTGGTGGCAAGGCTAGACATGAGTCTAGAAAGGTAAGTAGGCAACTCTCAGCTTGCAAGCCCAACCCATGGGATATAGGCAACCTCCTAGCATTCTGGAAATCTGTATTCCAAGAGGTGTCCTATGTACTGGTGTACTGATCTGAGAGATCCCTACCATCAATCTTTTTTTTTTTTTAATGAATCCTGGGATTGAACTCAGGCCCTTGAGCTTGCCAGGGAAACACTTATACCACTGACCTATCTCCCTGGGCCCCCTACCATGAATCTTTCTGGGCAGTTATCGACCAGTTGCTGTGGGTGATATCAGCCCAGTGTGCAGTGGCTGTTATTCCTACTTCTCCTAGAGAGTATGGGGCACACTGTATCATAGCCTTCCTGGCAAAAATAAAAAATAAAAATAAAATAAAATTCTAAGATAAAATTATTGAATAGCTATGACTTGTGCAACTCAAGAATATTATTTTCTAACCATAAATACTTCTTGGGGGTGTGAAGGATGCTGTCACAAACCCTTGAATCAAGTCTTGAACACTTGATACTGACTCACAGCTTAATGGCGCAGTGGACAACTTGCATAGTTGGCACTGAGGAGGCTGTAATCAAAATACAAGTTAGTGGAGTAAAAGGACAGCTAACGGTGGAATAAGAGCTGAACTGTGTTTTGGATATGAATCTAATTCTCTGGGCTGTGAAAGAATAGAATTTGCACTCCAATCTCAGAAAACTCAGGCCCATCATTCCAGAAGTGTGAAAAGTTATGGCACATTTGAAAAAATACGAATTTTTGACATAGTTACATATGTCCAAACATGTATAGTATTTGTTATTTTTTTGTACTGGGAATCAAAGTCTAAACCCTATGCTTGCCAAATAGGTTCTGTGTCACTGAGCTATGTTATGTACCCAAATATGCATTTGCGTGCATGTGTGCTTACATGCACGCGTGTGTGTGTGTGTGTGTGTGTGTGTGTGTGTGTGTAGGGTTCAGAAAAATGTTGCAAGAAGTTGTCTTGTATTGTGATAGAACCTATGTTCCTTCCATGAAGAATTGGTCCTTGTAGATGCTTGAGAGGATTGGTCCTTGTAGATGCTTGAGAGGATTTAATAGTTAAACACCCAAACTCAAAACTGAGACACTAAACATTAGACAACAAAAGGTTATAGAAGTTACACTTTATTGTTTCAAGATGTCAGAAATTCTTCATTGATATGCAATGACATCAACATCCAAAGGTCTTAAATTAAAAATTGGAAGAAAGGAGCACAAGTGATATCAAATCCTTTGTTTTTTAAGATTTACCTGATTTCATTCCATTAGGCTATGTTATAAATCTCAGATAATTAGAAGTAAGTTGAACTTAGTGATGTTCATGCTGGTTTCTATGACTATAAAGATCTTTAAGTACAAAAGTATTTTTAAAAAAGCCTCATTTCATTTATGATTGGTTTTTCCAGGAATTGAATATATAGTCTTTGTACCTGAACAAGAGAAATAAATACCTTTTACTCTTTTCTACATTTGTTAAAGAAGAACAATTATAAGAATAAGCTTGTAGTGGAGGCTAAAAGCAAAATAAGACATATTTATATGGCCTCTCCTTTGTCATCAACTTCTGATAAAAGAAGAGACTTTCGTGGTTAGCGAGAAAGGTGCTTCTGAAATAGCAAAACTGTTCAAAATCCTTAATGGTTGCTTATCTTGTTACTTTATAAAAAAATTCTTCCTTGGTGACATTTTCAAAGTATGTGTGTTTCCCTGTTTTATATGTAATTAAATTCCTGTGCTAATTTGCCAAAATGATTATGAATATAATTACATAAATATATTAAAATATACTTAACAAAATATCTCCTTCTAGCCTGATTGCTCACAGAGAAAAGGGACCATGTTTTTCTTATTCCCATTGGTATATGTAAGCCACCAGCTTTGATTGTGGCTTACAGATATTTGCTAATATTTGTTGTATTAAACTGAAATCAATTAAGTTAATTATTTACAGCAATTTCCCATCACCTTAATAAAAAGAAGTATTATACTTAATGTATTTTTTCAAAATAGATGAGAAGAATCAGAAAGGAACATTCAGACGTGAATGCAGAACTATAAGAGACACAGTAGTTCACAAGCATATGTATACCTCTCCTCTGTGAATATTACAATTTAATTAACATTCTGTGAATGTTCAAGGACCTCAGACTTGTTAAAATACCATTGTATTTCCCAAAGACTGTGAAATCCATAGCCTGTTAGAAATAAAATCTTGGTCTATAAGTGTGTTGACGTCGATGTATGGGTGTGCTTGGAAGGAGTTAGTAGAGACTGATGAAGGAAATGAATCCTTTTGTCCTGGTTAAGAGACCAGGAGTCTGAACACTACAACTGTGACTGTGTGTGTCACCATCTTCATTTTATTAATATAAAACTTTCAATGTAACATTTTATTGAGCATTTGCAATACATAAGCACAGCCCAAGACTATGAACATATAATTTTCTATCCTCAAAATAATTCTGCCAAGTAAATATTCTTCTTCCTACTTTATAAATGAAAAAACAAGGCTGGCAGGTTATAAGAATCTTTCTTAAAATTCTAGAGATCTTCAATAGCAGAGACCAAGATTCAAAATCCAAGCCATTGTTTTTTCCCCCTCACTTCTCCCAAAATACAGTGTCTGTTGCCGTGGGCATTTCCCGGGACTTCGGCATGACCAAATTGGGCACCCCAGTTTATCACTGGTCTGCATTTACTGTGCCCACGCCTTGTACACTGGAGGCGATATAGGTATAACAACTTACGTGTGTGTGACATCAAAGGTCTATTTTCAGAACCGTAAGCTGATCCAGATTTTCTTAGTCTTTGCTTATTTTGGGAGGTAGTTTAATCTGCTCTTTACATATTCTAAGAAAATGCCGATTTTTAGCTCCAGTTCAAATACTGTGTAATCACAGCACTCTGATATAAACTCCAGAGATGAACTTGAGCAAATGTAATATGTTCCATCTTGTAATGTAATAACCGACTTGAAATCCAACTGCACTAGGAAATGACCAAGAATGCAAGGGCAATTTAAAGCCTTAATGATCACACTTACTGCTGCCTGGCGTGATGATGATTCCTGTTGCCTAGAACGGCTCCAGCCAAGGAAAGCAAAGCAATCAATTCTGAGTTTCTAAATTAAAAGAAAATAAGATGAAAGATTCAAAGGAAGCAAAACTGTTTTAGGAAATGTTTCTTCCTTTCCCTAAATGCAACAGAATTAATTTATAGTGGAATATTTCCTGGCCCAGACCTCAAATTGGGAAACATGAGGTTTATTGCTCCTCACCTATGTCATTCTAGATACTCAATAAATGCTTCATATCTCTGGCCATTGTCTGCAAAAGATAGCTTAAGCTCAAAGGTTAAGAGCATGCATACTACAAATAGACCTTTATGAGCTGAAATCATGCCTCTCTATATTATGCCAAAAAACCTTGACACTATCTCTTTTTGCACTATTACTCCATCACTTGGAACAGGAATGAGAAGAGTTCCTAACCCATAGAGATGTTTTCAATATTAACTAAAATAACATATACTGAAAAACAGAATTTAGAAGTTGCACATGCTGGTTGTGAAAATTAATTATTATTAATTAACCAGTATAGATTTTAGGCAAAAAAGAAAATGACTTGTGATCCCCTTTGAAAGAATGATTAATTTACAGGTCTGGATGGGAGGAAATCGGTTAAAGGGCTGGGAGATGAGGGCAAGGATCTTGATAGTTCCGTATCTTAGCATGCAGAGAATTTGGCTGAGAGTGGTGACAATGCAAATTCTGCTAGGGAAGAAGAAATGAGACCTTACATTGATTAATTGATTTCTAGGAGCAAGCACTGCAGTCTGCTACACAGGTATTAATCTGATTTGAAACTTTTGAGGATTAATCAGAAACACATAGCCAGGAAAGATGGAATGAAGCATTTTATTTACTAGAGGTCACGGGTTAGATCAGAAATAGCTGTTTTAGAGTCCTGAACAGGTACTTGCTTTAAAAGCTGAGCAGGTCATTCCTTCTGGGTGGGCCTTCACATCTGTAAAATGTGTCTGATACTGCTTTGGGGGCAATGAGCAGAACACACACACTATCGGAATTCATAAAGTAATACACAGTTCTGGGTTGTAGCATAATTTATCATCAGATTGTCCTTGTTTTTCCCCTCCTGACTTTCCTTCTGCTGAAACAGTGATTTTCATCTGCTCACTAATCTCTAGAGATGCCACAGCTCAGCACTGGCAATGCTCACGCTTCTTTTTTGGTGTCTTTCAAAGCAGTATATGCTCATTTTAGTTTGCCAATGTCGTTCTTATATTCTGCTGGCTGAGCTTCTGTTACATCTTCAGAAACACTGAAGTATCTTCTCTGTGAGGACTCTCTCAAGCCTGCCACCCATTTTCCTAGCTCTACACCTTTTCCTTTACGCACAACAATTTCCATTTACCTTCCAGGACTCACATTAAATTATTGGATAATTGTCTGTCAGCTTCTCTGGACTGCAATCTTCAAGAAACAAAAGCTTATTTATTTTTGTACCCATAGCACCTGGTAAGGCATCTGGCAACATGTTGGAATGGGAATAATGCCTAATAAATATAATAATATTGTCCCATTGATATTAGTGCTATTAATATCAGAGGAATATTTCTATCAGTTTCCGACATGTTACCACTAGGTAGAAAATCAGAAATGAAAGAAGAAATTTCCATTAATCTTCACCTAAAGCATGAAAGAAAATCCAAACATATTTTCTGTATTTCAGAAATGATGCCAGTTTTAATGTAACATGATATGTAACCCTTTATAGCACCTATCATATGAGATATATCACTTCTTAGAAAAGGATGGAAGATATTTGTAGGTCTGAACTGTTGAAAGGGTGAAGCCACTATGCCATGTACTGAATGACTCTCTTTCCAGCCTCCTGAATTTTTTTTCCCGACAACACATAGTCACATCATAAATCCAACCGTATCCTGCTCTATTTCTGCTCTTTCATCTCAGGTAACTGTTGATCTTATTATTACTTACAAAGTTCCAGTACAACTTTGATCTTGTCATACTTTTATTACATCCACTTGATGTTGTCTTGTACTATAGCCATGGCTGAGGAGTTGTCACCTTTTGGACACCCTGGCACCAATAGAAGCTTTAGTCTGCTGTTTCAACACTCTTCGGCAGGTTTGATTAGCCCTGAGCAGCTGAGCATATGTTTAAAACCCTTGACCAATAGCATTTGGATTTCTTTATGGTCCCATTTCAGTCTATAGCTAAGTGGACAAGAAATCAATATGTGCTTGTAGAAAGCTGGCCCTTGTGAGATACATTCTAAATAATGCAGCATATAGTAACCATCAGATGGCGCATAATTCCCCCCATCTAAAACAGAATTGATTTTTGTCCTCCAACTATTATCCTTCCTCTACAGAGGGATCTACTTTCATTTAAAGTTTCAAACTTTTCAGCCATGCACCATAAACAAACACTAAAAGATTTCATAATATTCTCAAGATCATCTACTCTCAGCAGCAAAGAAGTACCACTAAGAATGCTAAAGGCTCAGAAGTCATAAACCATCAAAAGCTCCATGGCAAATGCTCTGAAACGTCCCTTGGCTTCCACAGCTCTATAGGATGCAGCTCGGTTTACACTTTCCAGTCCTGATCCACAGAGTTGCCTTTGGCCTTATCTGATCCCTTTTCTCCATGTCAGAAAGGAAGAAGAGAAACATGCACAGCATGGAACAAAGGTTGTTCCATGGTTGTCTTTTTGTTTCTGCCAGTCCACTGTCAGCTGCAGAAAGAGCGGAAAGAAAGACATTCTAAGCAAGTGCTTCTTATTAATATGCATATGGATCTCTTGGTGATCATGGTAAATTGCTGCTTCAGTAGATCTGGGGAGTGGTATGAATTGTGCATTTTTCACAAAATCCCAGATGCCATTAGGATGTTCAGCCAAGGACCACACTTTTATCAGAGTAGTACACAGAATTTTGATTCCTCTTCTTCCAAGATGGTTAGTTCCTTGCTATTTAAGCAAACTTGAATCTAGGTACTATTGGGAAGGAGTTTGCAGTTTTAAAGTCCCGAGTAAGTTGCAATTGGCCTTAGAGATTATCCAAGGGAGTCTGATCTAATCACAGGAAACCATTTCAAGGTGTATTAGGAAGGCTAAAATGGGGTCAAAGAAATTCAAAACAACAGAGGGGTTAGTGCCCTGTGGCTGGGGTGGACATAGAGGGCATATGGGAAGGAATATGCTAAGCTCAAAGAATATGAGGTCTGCCAACTGGCAAGCAGCAAGAAAACACTTATCCCTGAAAAGCACTGGATTCTGCCAAAACCCTGATTGGAGTTCAGTCTATCCTTGCAACTTAAAGAGGATGCATTCCTACAGACATGTTGATTTCTGTCTTGAGAGACTCTTCAGCAGGAGCTCAGCTCCTCCTTGCTCTTCCAAGACCCCTGACACAGAGGACCTGTCATAGCATGAAGAGACATGCCACTGCATTTGTGATAGTTTGCTATGCACAACACTAATACAAGAAGGAAGGATCTTATGCAGTACAACCAACTGAAATCTTCCCACTCACATATGGATAAGAGAGATGTTTTGATCAATATTCCTCAATATATAAGGCTAAAGTTATTTTTAATGAAGAGAATAAGTAATTTACAATTGACAATATATATAAAATTATTTCATATTTTCTGATTTTTCTTTTTTTTTTTTTTTTGTGGAGCCACGGATTGAATTCAGGATTCAATAATCCTGCTAGGCAAGTGCTTATTCTACTGAGCTATATCCATGGCCCTCGATTCATTAACTTTGAAAAAAATTAAATATATTTTGGCTTCATTGTCCTCAAAAAATCATTTTGGGCTACAATGTCTTTAAGTTAAATAATGAATAATGCCTTTTCTAAACAATAGGTAGACATAATTTATGATTAATATCCAAGATAAGTGAAAAGGTCCTTGTAAACTGTGGAATGCTAAACAGAATCAGATACTATATATTATATGCCTCATTAAACTTTTCTCTGGTCATAAAACAATGTTCTGAAGATTTTAAAATATCTAACTTACTGTTCAAAAATCTCATCAGTTTAAAAAGAGAATAGATGAGTGTGGTCATTAACATTTGGAAAACACTTTGCTGTCATCCACTCTTTTTATTGGAGATGATAATCTCACAGCAGAGTTCCAGGTGTCAATGTATGTCATGTCTTTTTCAAGAGCTATAAACAAAAACTGTATTTTATTGCATTAATTGGAGAAACCAATCCATTCTAACTTTCTTTTTGTTTTGCTGTCAAAGGCACTTAGGTAGGTTGTAAATAACTCAGGTATTATTTGCAAACAAGCGTTCTCCCCAGTTGGCCAGGATGGAAATTTCTAAGAGATATGGTATGGGTGAGTTGTAAATTAGGAAAGAGTGAGGCAAAAAGGTATTCAGGGTTAACAGACAAGTTCCCTAATATTTAATATTTTCCCTATGCATGCTGCCAGATCATTATTTTGTGGAAACCTTTCCTCTGTGCTTAGTGTGTGTTAACTTTCTGCAATGAACAGATGTGACCACACACATTCTGTTTGGCAGAAGGCAGATGCCAGCCTCTGAAACGGGTGCCTAGTTCCCAGGGCAACATCTGGATCCCTGGCCTGGCTCTGTTCCTCCCTGTGCTTGTGGCTATACAATGCCCCCCAGAGACATTTTATGATTAGACCATGACAGAGTTGGCATGAATGTCTTGTTTCCCTGGCAACCACTTTTCCTTTGATTCTTATACATCTGCTTGGTAATATACAGTATGTGAGAAACTGCACCCTACCTTATTTCCAATCACAAAGCAGATGATGGAAGACTTGTATTGAATGGGCTATCATTTTCTTAGGTGTCAAAAAGCTATTGTTTTCCTTACATTCACAACTGCATCAAATTGCAGAATTCATCCTCGCTGCAAAGTCACTAAGTTGTGAATGGAGTTTTAAACCGCGATGAATACTCAGCGGCACATCTTGTACATGGGAGGGTTTTTCAGATGCCAGGAGGACTGAGGTGTTTAGGGCACTGTACCTAGGATCCTTCTTGGATAAGGAAACCCTACTGGCATGAGTTTATTCCGTCTCAGCCCCAGTCCCAGTCTCTGTATCTCAGTCCCTGTCTCTGTCTCTTTCTGTGTTTGAGTCTCTCTGTATCTGTGTCTGTGACTGTGTCTGTGTCTGTCTGTCTGTCTCTCTCCCCAATCACAATAAAAACTAGTACTTCATTATCAGAAAGATCCTCTTGTCATGACCTGTGTCTGTGCCTCTGTACCATAATTTACCCTCTCCAGGCGAAGGACTGTCACCAATTAATATCTCTCAAGGTGGTGTTCTTTTGTCTGCAGATGAGCAGGGATACAATTGTGGCATTTGATGAACTGAATCAGTTATCATCCATTGCCAGGTAATGTTGGAGAGATGAGATTTTGAAAGATGAATCTTTCTTTCCAGGTCATTTTTTACACATTGCTATTAAAAAAGCTTTTGAATGATGGGGAAAAAGGGAAAAAATTAAAATTTCACAAGAATCTATGATAGTTAGGGATTTGCTAAAAAGAATTAAAATAATTACAGCTACTCTTTAAGATAAGAGAATGTGTGTATCCATTTTGCAGATGAAGAAACTGAGGATCCAATTGGTGGAAAAGTCAAAGAATTAAAGAGGGAAGTAGAGGAAACATAGCATTAAACTTTGTTAGCCTAATAAGTTATAACATAGGAGCAAAGCAGGCTACTCAAACCACAGATGACTACTCTCACAGCCTGGCCATGAAGGGATGTATGAAGCATAACAGCCTTTAAGAATTAGCTTAACATGGCATCTCATTAGGAAGCATTGGAATTATCAGCATATATTGAAGGTGCTACAGAGATAACATTTCATTCTATGTGACAAGAGAAAGAGTCATAACATCTAATAGGGCTTATTTTTACTTAATTCGTAGAAATGCATCTCTAATGTTAGCTCCCACTAGAGCCTTTATGTTAGGTACACAGCTAGATTCTCTTAATTCATCGATTAGAGGCATCTGCTCCAATAGTGTTTGTAAACAGAGCACCATGCATGCACCTTGTACAACAAAAAGCCACTATGAAAACAATGTGCAATGCATGAATTGTTGAATCTGTCTTACTAATTTGATTTGAAACTGTCTCATTGCTCTTTGTTCTTCATTAAAATAAAAAAAAAACAACTTTTATGTTTATTATTTTACCAATTCTTCCCAATCCCCCCTGCCATAAAAAAAGTTAGCCGCTAAATAAGTCACTGGAAAACCAAGCTATATCAGAATTCAAAAGACGTTTAGAATTCAAGAGACATTTCTTTTTAGAGCTGATGTCAGTAGAGGGATAGTTATGCAAATCCTTAACTCTGGACAGAGCTGTGTGCCTTTACGGCCAGCTTTCTGGTAACCGTAATCTTTTGGGAGTAAAGGATCATCATCCTCTGCAGGACTCAGCGAAGGACGTGCTCCGGGATGTCAGGGTTTTCCTGCTTTTCCATTTCTTCTCATTGTGTCTTTCTTCTGGATATCATCAACCTTGTTTCTTGCTATGGCTTTTGTTATGACAATTAGGACAATGAGAGTTTTTTGGATTTATTTCAAACCCCTATCTTCAATGGATCCACACTTGTAATTGCACATGACTAATGAAAGAGATGAACAAGTGAATAATGAGTGAACATATAATTTTGAATTTTAAGGGGTTCCCTTTATAGTTACAGAAAATTCTAACCTCTAGCTAACAGCAGTAGTTCCTGCTATCCTATTTTCTCTGTAATCTGTGCAACACTTGGCATAAACTTTTGGTTGCTCATAAGGTTGAAATGCTTTTGATTTTATCATCTGCAAAATGGGTATTAGTAAGAGCTCCTATTACTACTTTATCAAATTATGGTAAAAATTCAAATAATTTCTGAGAAGTGCTTAGACAGAGGCTAGCAGTAATTAGTAGTGTAGTGTAAGTATTTTTTGGATTACATGACATCAGACAAGATTACAAGATTACTGACAAGAGAGCTCAGCATCCCCACCTGTGGGTAAAGGTAAGACGCTTGTACAGAGTGAGAACTGCCTGTCAGCGCACAGCCTCCAGAGATCTCCTGAGGTCTGAGCCCTTTCTGGGTCTTCTGAATTGGGGCTCATGTTGTGTTATTCAGGGCAGGCAGCTGTTTTCAGCAGAAAGCAACTCCTAGGAAGGGCCATGCCCAGTAATAGCTGAAATAGGCCTTTAGCCATAAAGGAAGATCTGGGAAGCACAGTAGAATGACTGTACGAGAACTGTTTTCAGGATTCTTCCAGTTCTTTTGTTCATTCTGAACTATTTTCCCTCATGTTTCATTTCCTCATATGGAGAACTATTATTTTAGGAGCCCCTGGCAAAAGCACAAATGAAGGGCCATGCACCATAAGTATAAATAAAGTGTGTGAAACAGCTGAAAAACATATTTTCACACATATTCATATATTATACTTTAGCTTATGAAACATGTAGCTTCATAAAAACTTAGAAGGTTAAAAAGGAATTTAGAAATTTAAGGCTTCAAATGTAGTAATATGGGAATACCCAGTCTCCAGGCTCTAAATTACTATCTGTGTTTTGTCTCACACTAGCTCAGTGGTGATGTGTTAGTGTTCACCACAAGAGCACACACAGAACTGTGTCTACAAATAGGCTCAGAGACAGACTTCCTTCTGCTGTATGTCAGACAAAAGACCCACTCAGTGGTGGTATAGTCCGTCCTCAGAATCTTAGACTTGGCCCAGAGACTTAGTTGTAGGCCAATCTGAAAGCAAGCGTGGGACCCCCAAAGAAGGAAATCAGATGGTACCAGTTACCTGGAGCAAGGCCCAGAAGGAGCGCCTTCAGGTGAGCTGTCCTCTTGGTGCTCATGCATGCAGTTCTGTTGAGCAGAGTCTCCTGGAGGAGGCTCACATGAGCAGTTCTCTAAACTTAGGGTTTCTGGTTATCTCAGATCCAAGGGATCCCCATGTGTTAGGAAGCTGCCGCTAAAACTAGCACCATCTTAGCTGAAGAAGAACAATATTTTTCACTCTCATAATATTCAAGGCAGGATCCCTCTTTCTCAGGATTGAGGACAATATTAACTCATTGCTATAGTTTGTGTCCAGTTGTCCCCCAAATGCCTCCTGCAGTCATGGGGCTGCTTCTGGAGTTTGTGATTGTATTTGGATCCTGCAGCTGCCCTGGGGCGGGTAATTTGGATTACTGCATAAGGAGGGAAGAGAGGAATCCATGGGAGGGGCTCACAGTGGCTGCCTGAGTTGCTGCCCCTCCCTTAGCTCTCTGCTAAGTTGCCATGAACTGCTGCTCTCTGCAGTGTTCTGCTCTGCCTTGGAATCAGCTGAGTATGGCTCCAAGTAACCATGAGCTAAATAAACCTTTCCTTCCTTAATTTTGGGTGCTGGGTATTTGTCCCAGAAACAAGAGAAGAGTAACCGGAGAAGAGTAATTGACACAGGATTTGGTACCAGAGAAGTGGGGATGTTGCTGTGGCTAAACTTGGCCATGTGGATTAGAAGCTTTTGCAAATGGCTTACGGGAAGAGATAGGAAGGGTTTGGAGATGTTGCCTGCAAGAGAAGCACAGAAACAGCTTCTTCTGTTCTGTACGGGAGATTCTGGTCAGAGCTCAGAAGACCAGAAGACTGATAGAAAGCCTGGCTACTGCTCCAGCTGGCAGAAGACCTAAGCATCATGCATGTGGCATTGGTTTTAGGCACTTGCCCAATGCAGAGTTCTGAGGTGAAGAGGGCTTCCACCTAGATTTCAAAAGGCCTGGAGGCCAGGCACTGTGCCCCTGGCAGGGCAGAGTGTAAAGCTGTGAGGGAGAAGCCTATTCAGTGGAAACCCCAGAATTTTGGAAAAGCCATGCATGTGGATCATCTAAGGGAAACTGCAAAGAAGAAGCAAAGCCGGCTTAAAAGAAGCTACCACCAAGAGTGTCATAGGGGCGGAGCCACATGGATCTTACAATTTGCCATAGATTGCTTTAGATGTTCCACATGGAACTAGAGGACTTAATGTTTGTCCTTCTGGATTTTGGACTTGTATTGGTCCCAGTGTTTTGTATTCCCCTGTCATTTGTGCCTTTTGGAATGGTAATGTTTATCTTGTGCCACTGAATGTTGCAAGTGTGTAACTTTTCTTTTGTACAGGGTCTCACAGGTAAGGGTTTGCTTTAGATCTTGGAGGAGATTTGAGACTTGGACTTTTCATCAATGCTGAAACTGTTGGGACTTTGGAAACTGTGAGAGATGGACTAAAATATCTTTGACATAAAGGGATGTGCCCGAGTCTTTGGGGGTTCAGAGCAGAATTTTATGGTCAGTGTTTAGTTGTCTCCCTAAAGCTTTGTGCACTTATGGGACAGCTCTTGGACTTTGTGATTGATTATTGTGGGTGTGGACGCTGCACTTGCCCTGGAGTAGGTGATTCGCGTTACAGTGAGGCTCGCTGGTGCTCGGAGCTGCTGCCACTCCCTTTGTTCTCGGCTCTTTGCCACTGACATGAATGATTTTTCTGTGCCATGTGTCCCTCTCCCTTGTAGTCAGCTAAGTATGGACTGAAACCTCCAGTAACTGTGACCTATCTAAATCTATACTTCTGTAAGTTTGAGTTTTGGGTATTTGTCCCAGCACTGAGAAAAGATTAACTGAGATACCTATGAAAGAACAAAAATACATATTTAGAAAGAATCTTCAATCTTCTGGGGTAAGAATAATGCACACACGTGTCTTGAGGCAGCAGCAGGAGAGGGATGTGCAAAGAGGCAAGTCGAGAAAAGCAAAGACTTTCCTCCTACAGCCACATGACTCTCCTTCTCCTGACACTATGTGCACATGATTCCCTATGCCAAGCCATCCTCACATTCTGAGCACACAGTGACTGTGTGCCCTACCTTGTGACGCGATTCTGCCACTACCTGGAGATAATATCAGATCTCACGGGTTAAGGGCTCAGTATTGTAGGGTGCTTGTCAATTCAGACATCAATTAAATATATGTATTTTGTAGACTTTTTTCCAGGGAAAACAGTTATGTGATAAGAGGCATTATGGTTTGTATATAGAAGGACCCTCAAACCTCATGTGTGAACTATGAACTAAAGTATTGAAGGTTTTGTATTCATTTGGTGCTGCTATTGGGATGTGATAGCTGAAGTGGGGTACAGCTGGAGAAAGCAGGTTACTGTGGACACTGCTTTTGAAGGAAATATGTGGTCACAAGCCCATCTCTCCTGTTTCTTTACATCTCTGAGGTAAGCAGGTTTGCTCCATCATATACTTCCCTCCATGATAGTTATACCTCACCACAGGACCAGGAGTGATGGGGCCAAGTGACCATGTCCTGAAACCCTGTGGAAAGATAGTTATGTTAGGTGTTTTGTGAGTGAAAGAAAGCCAACCAGCACAGGAGGGTGAACTTCCAGCCTTGCAGGTTCGACCTGATCATCAGTGGTTAATGATGTAAGCTACTATGTCCATGCAATAAGACTTCCCTAGAACGCAAGGGCTGTGTTTGCAAGAGCTTCCAGATTGCTGAACATTTGGAGGGGCTGTGATGGAGGATCGCTGGGACAGCACTGGATTTTGCACCTCTTTTTCCACAACTTGCTCTATGCCTCACATCCATCTGATTGTTCTTCTTATTTCTAACAATAAACTGATAATCTAATCAAACTGATAATCTTTTTGAGTTCTGTGAGCCATTCTAGCTAATGATAAACCCAAGGAGAAGTTGGAGAAATCTCACACCACAGGCAGACTTACAGATGACTCCTGGACTTTCAATTGGTGTCTGAATTGGCAAACACCTTGTAGGACTGAGCCCTTATCCTGAGAGATGTGATATTATCTCCAGGTAATGTCAGAATTGCATCACAAGACAGGGCACACAGTCAGTGTCTGCGTAGAATTTGAGGATGGCTTGGTGTAGGGAGTCATATGCATGTAGTGTCAGGAGTAGGAAAATCATGTGACTGTATGAGGAAGGTCCTTGTTTTTCTCCACTTGCTTCTCTGCACATCTCCCTGCCACTGCCTCAGAAAAGGTGTATGTGTTATCATTCCCTGGAACAATGGAGATTCATCCCACCCTTCCTACATGTAGTTCTCTTTCATACCCTTCACATATCAGCTTGACAGGCTCTTCAGATCTTACCGAGATCTTTTCAATAGGGTGTTTAGATTTAGTCTGACGTTTCTTCAGAGTATGTGCTCCCAGTCATAGTTCTCTGATCATGCTTTCAAATTTACATGTGTTCATGAATTAGAGAATTGGTCATCTGTCCTAAGCATCTTGAGGATCATGCATGCTGCTTAATCTAGCAAGGTTGCCCATTGTCAAATGATCAGCAGCAGAGCCTTCATTTCAGAGTAGTTTTATGATGCAAAGTAGACCATCTTGGAAGGAGGAGTAGTTTATTCTTTTTTTTTTTTTTTTATTAGTACAGGGTCTACAGGGTCTCACTACACAGATTGGACTTGTAGTGATTCTCCTATTTTCAGCCTCCCAAGCCTGGGGAATTACAGGTGTGGGTCACCACGCCCAGTCTCAATCTCCATCTCATTGCTCCCCAAGGGTTGAGCCAGCATGGCAGACCAGGTATAGAACCTCTAACCCCTGCGTCTGCTTAAGCAAGCACTTTAATCTGCTGAGCTACCTGGCCAGCCCTTAGAGTACTCTGATTATATTGATTATTAAATACGTAAATAGAAAAAGGAGACTTACAGAGAAGTCTTCTTTTATCTTTTCACTTATGGCTGAAAAGGATCAATTAAGTTATTAAATTAGATAACATTGATTGAATCTATAGCATGACTACCTCCCCCAATATTATAATTTACATTAAAAATTATGCATTTGATTGAAAACAAAACATGATAATGAGGCAAGTTGCCTTGAATTTCAAATAGCATTTTTATCACACATATCTCCAAAAAGAACTTTGGTCCCGATATTTATGAAGGTAAAGAATTAGGTGTTAGGCAGAAGGGTAGCTTGAGCAGAAGAGAGAGCAATCATAAATGCATGAGACAGGAAGGATTTGGTAGATGAAAGCTTACTGGTGCTGGAATCCAGGCACAGAGAGAACAGCAGGGGTGAGGGTGATGGAAAACTGGACAGAGACCAGAAATTGCATTACTTCTGTTGCAATGCTTAGGAGTCAGTGTTTCCTCCACGCCCCACATCTGCAAACTTACTATGTGAGGTCTTAGAGCAGAATGCCTGGGGGTTGACACTGGTATGCTTATGGGATGGAACAACTTGTCCAGGGAAGATTACCAGAAAAGGAAAGAGACTAATAGGGGAGGAGAGACATAAAACAAGAAGAGAGAAACCAGAACATAGAAAATATTCAATCAATTTTAGCTCTTATTAAAAGTCTAAGGACCTGTGAGATAACTCAGTGAATCAAATGCTGGCTTAGGCAAGCACAAGGACTAGGGTTAGATTCCCCACACCATGTGCTGAGCTAGTCCCTCCAGGACACGCTGAATGGGTGACCAATTCCTGGTGTGGTGTGTGCCTGTAATCCCAGCATGGAGAGGCTGGAAACAGGAGGATCACTCCTAGTTTAAGCTGCATAGTGAGACCCTGTCCCCCAAAAAACGTACAGATAATATACTAAACTCTTCAAAATTTTAATTTATTAAACTTATTAAAAATATCACAACTATCTTCTTTATATTTATAATGGAGATAATGTTTCCTCACTAATGAAGAAGTAATATTGCACATATATACAGCTTCCAATTTTTATATAATTAATAGAAAGCCAAGTAGTCTGATTCCAGAAAACACTCAGAATCAGCTGCTTGATTCAGTTCACCTTGCACAGATGGGAGACATGGATGCAGAGGAAAATGATGGATTCCAGTAGCATAGTCTTTGTGGACAAAAATATCTTAAAATGTAATTTTTAAGCATAAAAATATTTTCTTAGAGTATAACATAATCTTATCTTCAATGAATTATTATAGGAAAATTATATCAAATTATAATACTTAGAGATAAGCCCTCTGACATTTTGATGTATTATGACTTATCATTCTGTGAAAGATATATACATATATTTACCGTAATTCTCTACATACTTGCATAATCTTAAATTCTTTGAAATTATTGTATCATTGTATAACTAATATTTTTCATAGATATCATGGTTCATTTTACTTGTTCCATTTTGTAATAATTTTCATTTGTTTTAAATTTACTTTTACTATGACCAGTACTTACATGACTATCCATAAGGGTCATTAAGAATAGAATTGGTCCTACATGACCATGCATTTGTATTCTTGGATTCAACTAATTTGGAAAAAACTTGTATTTGTATTGAACATATGCTGATATGTTTTTCTTGTCATTATTTTTCAAGCAGTAGAGAATAACAACTGCATACATAAGGTTCATATGGTATTAAGTAGTTACAATAGTCTAAAGATGATGTAAAGTCTCAGGAGAGCGTGGGTATGTTCTGTGCAAGCACTACCCTATTTTATATAAGCAATTTGAGCATCTGTGGGCTGTGGTTTCTGCAGGAATCCAGGAAACAAATATCCTTGGATACTGAGAGATGACTGCATAGTTAAAGATTATTTATTTTCCATTGTTCAATAGAATTAAGATAGATTAGATATTTTATATATTTTATAAATAACTTTTTAAAACTGATTTTTTTTTTATTTTCTATCCTGCACTATCTATCTGTTATGCATAGATCAGTTCGTGGCCTTTAAAACAACTTAGCAGTTGTTTGCTGTATGAGAGTGAATACATTACTGGATCAAAGGATATGAGTACATTGAAAAGAACGTCTTTTAAAGGATAAGAAGAGGGCAAACACTAGGATTTTGCAAGGAAGAAACAAAGCCAGGCTTAGCCTTTTGCTTCCGTGAGGAGGGAGGGCATGTGCAGACACAGTAAAACAGGAGCCATCCCTAATTGCCCTGGGTTCAGACCGTCCTGGAGAGCACTCATTTCCACATATTCACCAGAACACCAATCTTCACTTAACTCAGTTAATGATACAATTTTTATTTTTAAAAGGGAGTGCTGATGTTCCTACCAGCTTCAGAAGATGTTTCAAATCTGGTTGTGGAGTCGTTCTATTTCCAATTAAGCAGTGGGGGGATTCAATTACAAGCTGTGGGAAGCGCAGAGTTTGTGTCAATAAACCAGCAGTGGTATTAAGGGTGGTTGTCTGGTTTGCAAACACGAACAGCTTGAATCCTAAAGGCGTATGCTTTCGAAATTATCCAGCTATTGCTTCTCATGTGGAAAGGATTAAACATACCTGAAACCCAGTCTGGGGTTTCCTTCACACACATTTTCTCCCCTTGAATTTACAGCAATTCAGACATTAAAGTACCATGTTAAAAGACTCACTGGGAACTTGTTAATGAGGTGAGGCTATTTTAAAGAGTGTCAGAAAAAATATATAGAAGAAGGGAAAAGAACTTGTTGCAGGATCTGGTTATGAATGCAAAAGGGAACAATACCTCAAGTCAAATTTTTAGAGATGATAAAGCTTTTGGATAATTGTATGTGCATATATTCATATATGTATATTATATGTGCATATATATGGCCCAATATATTATATATTTACACATTTATATGTGGCTGTATGCATATGCACAATTGGAAAGTGAGATCTCCAAACGTGAACATATTACCTAAGCACTGCCAACTAATGAGCAGCTGTAACATGCCTGCTAACTAACGATAGATAGGTTTGCTCAAAGTAAAATGTGCAAATCTAATGAATCTGAGTATTTCCTCTTAAGAAATGCGTAGCCCAGGTAGGATGGATTAGTTCATTCAAATTTTATTTCTTTGGTTGTTCTGATGAACCTAAAGTATGCCTGTCCCCTTAGTAATTAGTCTTTTGAACGCTTCCATATTCTACACTGCCTCCTTTGCACTTTACTTCTTTCACTATATTTTCCTCCTTAGCAATATAACAATTTGAAATGTTTAGTTAGAATTGGATTTGAAAGCAATTGTTGCTAGTAGGACTGGATGAGAATGCTTGGTCTTAATCTTAACTCAGTTGGAAAAAAAGAAAAATTTCCTTTTAAAGGAAAACTCTTCATACCCAACCTGTCTTATTTCCAAAACAAGGTCTCCTTCCACTTAATTCCCATGAGACAGGAATTCCTTATTCTCACAACTTACCACTCTTCCTGGGAAACAGAGTAATTCCTCTGACTGGAACTAAGCATATCCAGTGATGCCTTTTTTTTTTTTTTTTTAATTTCACTTTGCTCATCTTTAGATGTTTATTGTGAAAGTAGCTTCTACGGTCTGGGTTTTAATATCAAGCCATGAGTACAACGATGGTATGCTCATTTTATTACAGGTTAAATCCATGATTTTTAGTCTGCTTTTCTAGAAACAAAGTTTACATTTTCATTTCTTTGTTTATTAATCTTATGGCAGTTCCAATATTAAGAAGGAGGAGAGAAGTAATTCCACTGGACAAGGTGGAGATTCTGAACACAGTATAAAAGTTGGGTTGAAGAGAAACTGTGAATAATTAGATGTTACTATTGAATGGAACTGTTTACAAGGCACAGAGCATCATCTCTAAAAGAGCTCCAGAGGCAGTGTTTTTTCAGTTAACAAGGCAAGAGACAGAAGAAACAAGTTGCTTTTGTCTCTCAGTCTCTGTCTCTGTCTCTCTGTATCTCTATCACTGTGTGTCTGTTTCTCTATCTCTTTCTGCCACTATGCTTCTATCTGTGTCTCTATCTGCCTCTCTCCCTCTCTCTTTCTCTGCTTCAAAAGATATGAAGTTAGTAAGGCAAAGGAAAATACAAAATAAATTAAATCAGGGCTTCAAATTATTAATTCTATAAGATAACAGGTACTAAAACAAAGTCTGAGTAGATAGAATTTTACTTTTATCCTCTTCTTTTTTTATAGCCTCTTCTTTTCTGTGCATATTTTATTATGCAGGAAATATTAAGATGCTAACAATGTCTTTTTCCCTATCAATATATCTATATTGCTTAATAGATCAAGACAATGTTGAACTTTAATATATACTCTGCCAGTTTTCTGGGAGAGAATTGGAAAGTGTGTGCATGAATGTGTGTGTGTTTGTGTGTGTGTGTGTGTGTGTGTGTGTGTATGTAAGCAAAATCATACACAGGACCAGCTTTGTCAATTCTAGGTGAAACACTAAGAAATGTGATAGGACTGAGAAAATCCTTTATCTTCTTTTGTGTTCCAGCAAAGAAAGCACAAATCATTTGCAAGGAATTCTATAGGAGATTGTGGCTAGCTGAATAATGTTTCTCGCAACAATGTGTGGAAACTCATGTCTAACATCTCTCAATATGAATTTTAAAATGAGAATAATTCAGAACTTTCAGTTGTCAAAATCACTGTGGATTAGCTGGGCCAGCCCAGTGGAACTGTAAGTGTGTTTGTAAGAAGGAACCAGGAATCAGAGGTGAATAAGGAGGGGGTAAGCTGAGGTCTGAGTGATTTGAGGCATGGGTCAGGGAGCATAAGCAGCCACTGGAAGTCAGAAGATACAGGGATACATTCTTTCTGAAACCTCCAGAAGAAATGAGCCCTGAGCATCTATTTTAAGTGCCTAAAGCTGAAAACTGTAAAATACTAAGTGTGTGTTATTTTAAGACATTCAGTTTGGCACAATTTGTTATAGCAGCAACAGGAAACTAACACAAGGATGATTAATGACTAAGTGACACATTAATCAACGTTATGCAATTATCCTGATTTCCACATATTCATGATGAACTAAATATATACCTTTCTTTGAGTTCCTGTATTACCTTCGTAGTATGTTTGAAAGAAGGAAAAGATACACTTTTTAGACTTTTAACAACTGTTTTAGAGAGATTTTTAGATGCATTCAGAGACACATGTTTAGATTTTCAGGTGTATTCTATACTTCTAGTTTTCTAGAACTGGTTCGCAGACAGCTGAAGTGCTTCCTAAGGGACACTCTGTGAGAAACTGAAGAACAGATTTAACCCCTGTAATTCTGTACATAACTACTTAGTGAATGCTACCTTGAAAGTCTTAGACAAAAAGGTTCTTACTTATAGCCTGGGCCTAAGCTCAGGGAGAATGGAAGGCTGGTTTAATGTAAGCATTTCTGAGAACTTGACAGGCGGTGAATGTTGAGAATTCATTAACAGACTAAAAGCCCATTAAATATCATAGAGCCATTCTTTCTAAGCTGTTCAGTTCACTCCTTTACATAAGGAAATAAGTTTAATAGCTTATTCAGGAAATAATTGGATTTTAAAAACCCTAAAATTAATTATAATGTAAAATTATTGCATTTTTCCTTAAACAAAATAGAGTAATAAAATTTTGAGTGTCTTAACTAACGCCATTTTTCCATATAAACTTTCATTTCACAGAAGTTCAGGTTTTAATAGTTCTTTAAAGTCTCTTTTTTAAGAAATCCTAAACTTTACTATTATATTTAAAATTGGATTATAAAATCACTTTAATACAAATTGAATCATTAATTAAGTCAATTTTAAAAGAAATAATTCAATTTCATTAAGGAATTGTTATATTGATATTACAAAGTGAATGGATTCCTGTAATTAAAAAGCATTGAATTCCATATGACCATTTATCTTTTCCCTTCTTTTTACCATTTTGGTAGATTTCTAAAACAGAATTTAATTAAGAGCTGAAACAAAGACATAATTCAAAATTATAATTCTGTATAAGAACCTATGAGTAAATCATCTAAAGATTTTTCTTTCCAATATTTTAAGGAATAGTAGCACAGTGAAATATATGTATGAAATTATGAAGATCTATGTAATAAAATAGCAGCTATTAAAGCATCATTCATTATCTTCATGATTTCTAAGAGTAAAGAACCCTTGCTAAATGTCATGAATGAACATTCCTTAGGTTATTAACATTTTCCTAGGGTTGAGACTAAGTTTCAAACTGTGTTCTGACATTAGAATTTTGTTATTCTGATGTCTCAGATAATAAGCTAGACATATGGAAGATCATAATTTTGAAGGGAGGATGTTTTAGGTCACAGACACTTCATCTTGCCCCTTTCCAGTGGTGTGGGGCTTTGTCAAACCATTAATGTTACCATGGCTCTTGATGCTCTACCTGAAAAGGAGAAGCTTCCCCCTACATGGAGTTGTTAAGTGGATTAATTGGAATATCACTTGTCAGCTCTCCCCTAGGGTCTTGGGAACATGGGGACGATCAGTCAATATTTGTCCTTTTCCTTTTTTTTTTCTTTGCTGTACAAGATTGTGGAATTAAGTCTGGGTGCTGTGTTGTGTGCTTGTAATTCCAGCTTCTGGGAGGCCATAAACAGGCAGACCATTATGAGTCTGATCTAGTAGTGAGACCCTGAAAACCCTGAAGGCCTTTCCCTAAAATAAAAATAAAATAAAATAAAGTGGAAAAAGATTATGGAATTGTAGCAGAAAGTGGGACATTTGACCTCTTTTAGTTAGCATATGCTAGTAGGAGGGATTATTTTTTCTTTGCTTCAAAATTTTATGTTTCAATTTCTATTTTTTAGTTTAAGTGGACATATTTTAGATAAAACAGGCTTATGGCAGAATGGCTTTGACAGCAGATTTGTAAACTAGAAAAATGTATACACATATGTTTGTGAAGTAAGACTGTTATTCTCCTACTGTTCTACAAATAAGTTTAGCTCATGTGATTCTCCCATTTTCTCTTGGCTGCATGGATGTATTCATTTGAATGACTTTCATCAGTGATTTCACCCACAGACCTGCATCTTTAAAGAGGCTTTGACTGGGCCTCCTGTTTTTGCCTCTCTTCAATAATTTGGACCACAGAAGCTAATTGCAGTGTCTAATTGTATCCTCAATTGGCTGATTGCACCCACAATTAACTAAATATAAGTACTAAGCATGGAGCTACACTCAATTTTATGCCTCAGAGGGAGACTGTTTGAGAGGATTGTTGGCAGTTGGCTATCTTCAAGAAAACAGCTTCTCAGATTTGGAAATGTAGGTCTAAATTTAAAGCCTCCAAGTAATTTCTACTTGGCACAGTCCATAAACTTGGTGAAAATCTCAGTTACATTTTCAGGCACATAAAATCTGAATGAGTTGCAGACTTGCCACAGTTAAGAGATCTGTTAGTAGAAGCATGAGGTCACCTTTCCTTAGATACCTCCTTATAAGATGCTTGAACAGATCGAAGGATTGCTGTCAGGTCCAGGATGTGTGTGCAGTTGTGGCAAAATGAAATGGGGCTATTGCCTGCTCCTATTTTCAATCCATAGCAGATTGGATTACCCTTTTTTAGAAATCTGTAGTTGCAAGGATGCATTTTAAATGTGTGCCTTCCTACAAAACAAGTATCTCAAAAAACTAATTTGGAGCCAAGTTAAATCCCATGCATGAAGCTGGGCTGGAAACATCATGAGAGTGGAAGACTAACGCAAATTGGTTTGATCTTCTAAATTATCTCACTTGTTGGATATGAGTCCATGTTTCAGAGAGATACGTAAAAGTTAATACTGGTTGATCTATCTCTTAAGGGAGAAATTAAAACTTAGAGTTTTGCAGCGATTGCTCTGCAATCAATAGAATGAGATTTTAAAAGCAAATCAAGAGACTGTGGAAAAAGCTTTCACCAAGTTTCTATAAAAAAATCTAGGCAGGCCAGACAGAAATATTTGGCATTCCCTGAACTGATAGGAGATTAAGAAATAAGCTAATCCATGGTCGCTCTATTCTGTAAATGTGAAGCAAAGAGATCCTAAAATTCACCCAGCCTCAGAAATAATTTAGAAAATATATTATTTCAGCTCTTTATTCTTCCAGTTCATTAAAGCCTCACCATCACTAGCAATTTATTATAAACCAGACCACACATGTCTTCTTATAAGTGATATGAAGTTAAGAAAATATTTGCTCTTTTCCTGTCTTTTTTTTCTCTCTCTCTCTCTCTCTCTCTCTCTCTCTCTCTCTCTCTCTCTCTCTCTCTCTCTCTCTCTCTCTCTCTCTCCCCTTTTATTTCCTCTCAATTTTTTTCTTTGCCTCCTTTTACTTTTTTGGTAGTTGGGTTTCAGCCCAGGGATTTTGCACTGAGTGATAATCCCAGCCTTTATATTTTTTGCTTTTTTTTCCTCTAGTAAGTTGGTTAAATTGTCATCCTCCTGCTTCAGCCAGCCATAGTGCTTGGATCATGAGCACAAACCACTATTTGTTTAGTTCCTGAAATGTAACAGAATTCGTATTTCCTCCAAATAAATTCTAGCTGGAAAACAATCAGTCTTAAAAACTAGAAATCATGAGTTTGACCCCAACTACTACAAAACAAAATAAAAAATATAAATTAAAAATGCCAGCTCCAATTAGCCTATCCTTGCCTTATTTGTTTTCTGAAGTAGACACCCAAATTTTCAAGCTGATTATTTCCTGTCTAGGTCTTATTTTAGGGGAAATAGGCTAATTCTAAATGCTAAACCTAGCATTACAATTTGAAGATCAAAAATACAAAAACCATAATGACATTTCTTTTGTTGTTGTTCTGGAGGATAGATGTTGGGGTAGTGGTAAGTAGGACAGTGTGAAAGAACAGCAGAAGGACTATGGTCATGACAGCAAACCTATGGACACAAATGCTGCACTGGACTGTCTATTATCATTGAAAGCAATAAAAGGTTCACTGCCATATGATGTGGGAAATGTGTAAGTGCAGTTCCTGATGAGAGAAATTTTGAAAAGGTCATTAAAAGACAGGAATGTGTAAGATAAACTGTTGAGTTGGATTTGGGTATGGAAACCCTAAGATTATAATGGCAACATCTACTCATTTCATGGAAATTGTATAAATGAATTACAAGTAAGAACTAGAGAAAGGTAGGGCCTGCTTTGGGTGTGGTTCTAGATAAGAGTTCAAAAGTAGGGACATAAAACATGAGGAACAATATAGAAATGAATTCTTGATACTAACCTCAGAGAAAGCCTGGCTTTCTCTATTTAGAGGACTTTGATGTCCCGGAAATCACACATAAAAATTAGGGGACATAAAAATTCCCAGCTAAAATGTGAGTTCTCAGCTAACACTGTTGAAAAATAATTCTGAGTCCATCAGAAATACAGAAATGTTTTCCAAATTAAGGCAATCCCATGAGATAAGCCATCCTTGCTGAGGAGCCTATTGTGTTCAAATGCCAAAATGTGCATCTGTGCGGCATCAGGAAGTGCAACTTGCCCTTGCAACAAGGAGAAAGCTTAAGCTACGAGTGGTTCCTAGGATGCTGAAAAGCTCTATCACATAGGCTAATTCCATAGCATGAGTTCAGAGGAAAGAACCCACTGGCTCAACTTCTGAGCAGTTAGAGGCAGAGTTAGTTGCATCAGGGTTTTGAGCAATCATGAAAAATCAGCGATTTCTTAGCCTTCCCCGAACCCTTTAAATACCTGTCTTTTGATACCTATTTCTTATCTTGTTGGATCTTCCCATCCAAATTTCCTAGGTCTGAGAAATATGAAATAAAAGCTTGTTATTTTCAAGATTGTGAAGCTTTACAAAGTTGAGAAAGTTCAATCGAGGCTTACGTGGCAATTTACAATTCCAAGAAATTTATCAGACATGACTTGGGATCACAAAGCCATCAGGAAGGAACAGCGTAAGTGGACCTCCTTCCTTTAGAAGCTACCCTTCCATGGTAAATCATTTTCTTTTGTATTGTATGACAGAAAACACTTTGCTTTTATACTAGCACGCAGGCAGATGTCATTTATTTTTTGGCATAATTTAAAGCTCTTTAAGTGCTTATTTTTAATTTTATTAATGTTGGAGGTGTTCATTTATGCATTAAAATTCAGGAAGCTGGCATAGCCCTTAGCTTACCTTCAGGGTAAAATTGTGTGCAAGACATGCTTCTATGAGATAATTTGTTTCCTAATTGGCATCCGTTTGCTGAAATACAATTAGAGTTATTACTCTAATATTAACATCAACATCTTGATTGCTTTATAAAATATGAATATTTATAATTTTTTCTTCTGCAGCAGATATCTCTGAGGCATTTTGATATTTTGGTTTCAGTAGTTTCTTATTTATTGCAAGTTCCTATTTTTCACATACTAATAATACTATACGAAGGGTCTGAGTAGTCTGCTGAGCTTTTAGGACATTACAGGCTTAGACCATTTAAACTCGGGAGCTGTACATCTGTTATTACTGTGGAATTGCGTTTGGTTTTTCAGCCTCAATTGACTTGAACACAGAGAATTGAATTATCTGCTTTACCTGCTTCAAATAATTGTTATGTAGATGGTGTAAACTAGATTTGGTGCACTAGATTTAGTTAAAACACTATCATGTATTTGGTTTATTCCTGAAAATGTATACCTAGAAGACATATTGTTTCACTGAGTTCTTAGAGTCACACCACAATGGGTGTGCACCCCACCTCCTACAATTGTTTTAGACAAGAATGTAGCAACATAATTCTACCAGTGTAAACTTAGCTAGAGCGATTATTGCTCATTATTTAAATTGTTTGGGTCACTTTTGTATATTTAGTTATTTATCAAACCCAACCTGACTTTCAAACTGAAAATAGGCACCATAAAATTATCTTTTTATAGTAGTATATTGTACATGTTATATAGTAGGAAAAGATATATCCTAAAACAAAATGTCCCCTATTATGTTTGAAAATTCCAGCTTCTTAATATAAAATAATAATTGAGTTCTTTTTCTTCTTCCTTTTATTTTAACAGATTTCAGTTATTTCAGGCTGGCCTTGAACTTATGTAGCTCAGGCTCATGTCAATCCTCTTACCTCAGCTTCCCAAGTGCTCTATTACAGGTGTACACCACCATTCCTGGCCATGACTTTTTTATATTTTGTTTCATTGATTTTTTTCTCCCTTTCATTTCTTCTTTCTTGTTCTTTCTTTCCTCACAGCTTGTTGAAAAAATATTTAGATGGGTTCAAGTAAGCCAGGCATCTTAATGAAGTCAGAGGGTCTTCTAATTTTCATTTCATTTGTCAGATCAGAAACAAAATGGAATGACATGCTGAAGGAAAGCGATGCTACTTGATGTGAGTTGAAAAGACCAAGAAAGAGAGTCCTAGGGTACACTCGTGTGGTGGGGAGGGTGTAGGTTGGGATAAATGCCAGAATATGGTGAGGAGATTTCCACCATTCAGATGAGCACAGAAGACCCCTGCAGAAGTGCTATGTGTAGAATATTTAACAAAAAGTGATATGCTAGTTATAATAAAAGCATAGTTTCCCATTGTTGGGTAAGTATGTTTCAGATGGGCAAAGGAATAAAACTGTGATAAATTCTGTTGTTGAACTGCATGGTGATTACTGACATGAATTTATTGTCTTCAATATACAGATCTATAAACAGAATACATTAGATATAAATCAATATATGAAATTTATGTGTGCTGGTATAAATAAATAATTTCTAAACCTGTCCCAGAAAGGACCTGATACCCTGCCCATTCATCTGGGCATACTCCTGGTGCCCACATGAGGGTTCCTAAATGTCACTTCCATACTTGATGCCAGTCCAAAGATTGTAGATACTTGAATTCAGCAAAATAACCCAATATAGTCCAATAGTACATAATAGCAGTGAGTTATCAACACAACTGGCAGTTGTCAGAAGTTGTTGACTTGAGCCTTTTACAGCCCAGCATATTAGTATAGTTTTATACCTCATGATTACACTTTTCTTCTGGATGGTTAAGACCAAGTTAAAGCAAGACCTATGTAACTAAAAATGTAACTTTTGTTACCTGTTAATGTCAGTCAGATCCCCTCAGGATTTACTCTGGAGCCATATCCAACACTTTGTGTATCTACAATCTTTTTTTTTTTTTTTTGTCTTTTTGAGACAGGGTCTCACTGTGCAGTTCAGGCTGGCCTTAAGCTCACTTTGTAGCTCAGGCTGGTCTCGAACTCACAACAATCCCCCTGCCTCAGCCTCCCAAGTGCTGGGATTACAGGCATGCACCACCACGCCCGGCTTATCTACAATCTTTGGAATGGCATCAAGCATGAAAAAATCCTTTAAAGATGTCTCCAAATACAAGTTCTCTAACTGCAATGGAACATCTATTTATGACAAAACAAAACAAAAAAGAGGGATATAAATAAAGGAATGTTTCGTTGTGAAAAAAAATATATATGCAAGATAGTTAAGATAGATATACAACTACTTTCTCTTAGTTCATTGGAAAGAAAGGCTTCTATTAATATTATTTAGACAAGATATCATGTTTGAATTTTGTCCTCTGAATAACTACTATGAAGACAACAATATGGAATGTATTAATTATCGTAACTGTCCTACTAACCTGTTTTGAAACTGTTTCATTGCTATTTTATCTTTTTTTTTTCATTAAAATGACGTTAAAAAAGGGAAAAAATGTATATCACTTCCCATTAAATAGAATCATGATTCCTTGGAGAAGTGACTGATTATAAGGCTTATGTAGTAAAACATAAGCTGGAAAGCATACCAAAAAGAGAAAATAATGAAGACACTTAAGGATAATAAATCCTCACTTAAAGGGCCTTGCACTGGCCAAACCCAGGATAATCTTGACACCACAGTAAGATGAATATGCTAGATTAAATTAAGATTCATTGAATAAAAGGAATTCATAAAATCATAGATACCAATACTTACAATAGAGAAGGTCTGGTGAGCAATGAAACACAAATAATTTCATGACACTTTCCACAAAAACAGTCTTAAGTGTCATAAGAAAATAAACTTAAGAAATATGGCTGTACTTTCTTTAATCATGATCAAGGTTAGCATCATCAGTAATGTAATACTTAGAAATGTAGTGCTACCCACAGCAACCAGAATATACATTACTGTATCATATGTTTTTTTGTCAAAAGGTATCCTCTAATGGTGAAGAAGCATCAGAAAAATCTAAGTGGAGAGAAGGTTGATAATGTAAGGAGTCTGTAACCTTCAAGAACAAAAGTCTAGGCCTGATGAACTATTCTAGATCCAAAATAAATGATGGAGCTTGGTAGTTAAATACAACACAAGACCTTAGATTGACAATTTTTCTATAAAATGTACGTGGTAGGAGGAATGACAAAGCCTGAATAAGACAGTGGCAAATCCTAAAGTGTCAGATAATTAAATGGTCATAAAAGCAAGATTTTTTATTTCGTATTTTAGTACAGGGTCTATAGGATCTCACTGCAGAGATCAGACTTGTAGTGATCCTCCTGTTTACAACCTCTCAAGTGCTTGGATTACAGGAGTGCACCAACATGCCCAGTCTAATAGCCGTCTCAGAGCACCAAGGGGGCACGACTGGCAGAGCAGGCCCGGGGATCCACCTTCCAGCCCGTGCGACTGCCTAAGCAGGCACCTTAATCCACTGAGCTATTTGGCCAGCAATAAAAGCAAGAACTTTAACATACAAATAGTTTGGGTTGTATCATATTACATATGAGTAAAAATCCTTGTCAGAAAATAACACTGGGGTGGAGAGATGGCTAAGTAGGGTAAGCGCTTGCCTGGCAAGTGTAAGATCCTGAGTTCAATCCTCAGTTCTGCCAGAAATCAAACAAACAAACAAACAAAACAAGTGCACAGAAAATAACACTAAGTTGGGGCAATTTACTCTTAAATATTTAAAAAACTCTCACTTGAAATGATTTGCAATTTTTATTTCAGTCTCAAAATAAAAACAGGAGAAAATTCTTATAATTTTCTACAAATGTCATCTCCACAGGAATGTAGCTGTATAAATACATGCCTACATTCTTTCACTCAGATGCAAGACTGCCTGCTACTCTGCACTTGGAATTTTTCTCACAGGGGTGATCTTGGCAACCTCTACTCACTAACATATTTACAGGCATTCAGAAATGCTCATATTTAAAAATAAGAAATTTACCATCTGTTTTCCTTGAATCACAGTTCTAAATAAAACTTTACGGTCATATTCTGACCTCAATAGCAATATTTTACTGCTTTTGGTGCATGCCTTTTTCTTGGGGTTTCGATTCAGGTTGATTTCGTATATGTAACTTCACTTGATTTTGCTGAACTGATTTTAATTCACCCTAACTTTGTGAGGTGTGCGTGTGTGCAAAAGAGAGAGACAGAAAAAGAGATTGGAATCAAAATATTGTTAATTTATTTGATCTTTGAAATCACAGAAATCTAATTTTTAAAACATTTTATATATATTTTGAAAGAAGAATAGAGAGCATTTGGTAATTTAAGAGCTCTTTCCTCAGTACTTGGACTGTTTTACCATAAAATTCTAGGTGTGGCCTGATAAATAACAGTAGAGAGAGAGAGTACATTCAAGAAAACCATAATCCCAGTGAGACTTAGGTTGACAACAGCTCCTATTCAAGTAACATGTACTTCTAGAAGTTGGGGTCTGAGACTTTCAGAGGGAAGGTGCAGAGAATCTAACATGAAAGGCTTCCCAGTTCCTAGCTCCTAGTGCTCAGATGTTACTGTGTCCGAGGTTTCTATATCTCACATTCATCAGTATCTGCGTATTAATGTCTAAGCTGTCCTTTAGCCCTCTGGATAGCTGGTTTGTTTCCCCTGCACAGCAGGCCAGAAAATCACTGAATTAACCTCACACTGGAGTGACACTTGAGCAGTGACTGCCAACCGTGGGGATCTGAATGGATCAGCTCACTTCCACTTTCACAGTGCCAAAGCCTGAATTTTCAAACTGTTTCTTAAACATTGCTTCTGACCCTAGGTTACAGGTGTCTACTATGCGCCTTTCTTTTTATGACATCTCCACTTCCTGTTACGCTTTGCTTGTGCCAAATAAACTCTTTGTATCTTAGTTTTTGTGTGTAAATCTGGAGAATCTTAGTAGGAGTTCTGCTAACTATAGTTTCTGCAGCTAATTAAGGTTCTAACTTAGATATAGTAATAAGCTCATCATGACATCTGATTGTGTAGAAATAAGACTACAGAATTCTACAAACAGCCATAGAAAGGCCATCTAAAAATCACTGCAACTATTGAAATGATGAAACTCCACATGTCTTCAAAGTCTAGGAATTTGGGCCCTCCAAAGCTACATATTTCTAATCAATTGGAATCCTGTTTTGAAATTTGGAGGCAGTGTTAAATTCTATAGTCTTTCACCAGCAACATCAAATAATTTCAATTTCCCTTCCAAACTCAAACCTTTCAAGATCTAAGGACAACCATTGCATCTTTTTTGAAGACTTCTCCAGACTAAACATTTTTATTTCTTTCAATTTATCCTCATGAAAAATTTATGAAATTACTTCTAGATATTAATTCTTCTCTGATAGACATAGCAATAATGATACATCAGTGCTTCATGGTCCCAGAACGTACGTGAGAACCCAGGGAAGATTCTGATCGCTGAAGTATAGCATGGGAATCTCACTTGTCACTTGTGCGCTGCTTAACTAGAAGCTTAGCCAATTAGCTTTTTATGCCATTGCTTGTTTGATCTGGACTCAATATTCCCGAACCTATTCCTTACTAAGTGACCGCACAGATACCAGTCTCTTAGCTTATGTCTAATATTGACATGATCTGCAGGTAAGCAAGTAACACTGTTAGGGCCACAAAAGTCCATTTTAGCTATAAAAAGAACAAATAAAACTGATTTTTTTGGTCATATAATTAGTTTCAGACTGATCACAGCAAAGACAAGAGAACACAGAGAAACTTAGAGCAGCATAGGTGAGTTCACCCACAACAAAACAGAGCAACTGGTGAAGGGAGGTGGAGTCTCACCCAAAGCAGCGAAGAAAGCTGCAGGATTATTTTTTCTTTTTCTGAGCAGAGTGTCAAGATAGTATCATTTGCTTGACTTTAGGAGTTCCTATGGAGAAAGATCCCGTAATGGTTTAATGAAATTGAGAGCACTAAAGTCTCTGCAAAAGCCTCGGGACGTCGGCACCTGTTTCTAGGCTGGAGATGTGAGGCTGACTCTTAGCAACAGTACCAGGGAGAACGGCTTCGCTGTGATGCATGAGCAGGGAATGCAGAGCGCTGCGCAGTGAGAATTGCTTAGGACGGTAGCACCAATGGGGTGTCCTCTTGAGTATGTTTGTTTAATGAGATTTTAAGGAAAGGAAAAACAGGAAGGTTAACTCTCATATCATGAGTTTAATTCCTGTAGAAAACAAAAGTCTATTGGTACTTCCTTTTGGAATTCACAAAATATCTTGCATTTAAAATTATTTCTTCCGTCAATAACTATTTGCCAACTATTCTTGCAATAAAATGTATAATGCATATATATTTCTCAGTCTGTGTAACATCACTATTTTCCAAATATTCTTTATCATAACTGTCTCAAAATAAGAAGGATGTAAATAAAGTTATGAATGTATCCTTAGAAAAATGTTAAAAAAGAAAATTATGTTAAACTAAAGCATTCTCTCTCAATATGTTTTTTTCTCCCTTTTTTTTCTTTCTTTGGTTTTTCTAATTGAGCTAGATCTATTGTTTTTTAATTACAATGCTAGAAACAGTATTATTTAACTTTTTTGTTCATTCTCCCCCAAAAATTGATAACAGCGGAACAATAAAAATTTTCCAAGAAAACGAAAAAAATAAAAAATAAAAATTGTTTCTTTAAGCCTTTTGAGATTTATAAGAAGATACTTTTCTTCTCATTCATAATTGTGTTCCGAAGGGAAAATATGGCACAGTGTGAGCAACTTGTGCTGGTCTGCTCTCAGTTTGTCACTGTCACCCAATATCTATGCCACTGCTCTGCAGGTGGGGACATAAAAGCCTGCCATACTGAGTTCTAAGACCACTTTAACAAACATTATTGGAAAATGGAGCAAACTTCATTAGAGACTCAAATTAGGAAAAGATTGCACACACTGTTCAATGGGAATAGAAGGAAGGCATTCTCTTCTATGAATATTTGATTTATAGCTGTATGGGCAAGAAAACATAACATTGCTATAAATTAATTGATTGTAATTGCATACCTCTTGTACATGTAACATTCTGCAATGTAATAACTATTAGTGTGTTCAGCAGAAAGACTACCCAAGATGGATCAGCAGTGCAGGAAATGTTTATTATTCCTTCTTTATTTCTATGTACAATGGAAGTCTAGTGAGGGTTACCAGATTACTTAAATTGAGCTTTGGTGTAACCATATTACAGCACTCATTTTATTATGAGATTTTTTTTTTCTTATTGATTTTTCCCAGCAGGCAATTCAATTCCTTTAGAATCATGTGTCACATCCGAATAGGGAAACAAGTTAAATACTTGGCACATAATAGCACATCAATAAATGATAAGTGAATGATAGAATAATGAGTGAATATACATCTTGTAGTCTTGAACTGGAATCAGCAGAAAAATACACATGAATAGATCTTGTTTGATTTTCCTCATTGTGCATGCTTTGAACTAGCAGGTAGGAAGTTTTTCCTCTTCAGCTGTATTTTCCCTTTTTGTGGCACTGCATTCTATGAGCATGGACTTTCTGCTATTCTCATTTGCTACTTTCCATCCTGAGAAAGGGAAGTTTTTTTGTGAGAGATATCCTAAACTTATATATTATAGGATTTTTCTGGACCAAATCAATTCCAGATGTAGGATGTAAGAACAGATCTTTGCTGTATTCATTCATTTTTTTCACTGCCTTATTTTATTTTTCCTCTTCTAACATTTAACTCTGAATTATTTGGGAACTGAGGATGCACTTTCTTTTTTTTTTTTTTTGTCTTTTTTTTTGAGGCAGGGTCTCACTATGCAGTTCAGGCTGGCCTTAAGCTCACTTTGTAGCTCAGGCTGGTCTCGAACTCACAACAATCCTCCTGCCTCAGCCTCCCGAGTGCTGGGATTACAAGCATGCGCCACCACGCCCGGCTAAATAAGTGGTTATTTATTTATTTATTTATTTTTGGTGGAACCAGGGATTGAACTCAGGCCCTTGCATTTGCCAGGGAAGCGCTTATTCCACTGAGCCATCTCCCTAGCCGAGGATGCACTTTCTCAATGCCATTTTACTCCTTAGACTCACCCACTAGTTGCTCCAAACAGTGTTTCAGTGATCTCAGCCAAGTCCCCAGAGGTATGTGGAATGGTGGCTGCGAAGTTTAGTTTTGAAATACTAATTTTATTCATTTTGTATAATAGCCTCCAATCATATATTAATTCCAGCACTGTTATGAATTTTGTTCTCTGACACCTATAGCAGTTAAATGCAGAGATATATATCATTGTCACTGCCTCAAACCCAAATCCCATAGCATTACTGTCCTGATAAACTGCAGAGTTGTTCTTGAATTAGGTGCGCAATAGTCAATCAATAACCATTAGACACATCGATTGGACTATCTGAGTCACTTTTCATGTTTTGTCTTCATTTATTATGCAACTGTCATGAGCTAAAATTTTTCTCACATAATTTTTAAAAAGCTGAAGAATTTTGTAAAAATTAGAAAAACTATGTGATAGAACCATATTTTTTATTCAGATTATATGAATAGCAAAGCTGTGCTATTCTCTCAAACTATGCTGATTCGGGCATCTTTGTAATATTGATATTTAAATATTTTATGAATACTGTCATGATGACACACTGTCATTAAGAATATGCTGCACCTGATAAACTATATGTGAAATGCAATGTTACAGAAGCACACAATTTTGGATAAAGCTGATTTTCAAACTTTAGAAGTTTCTGCTCATTTTAATTCATGTATTAACAATGCCTTGAATTAGAAAATATATTTAAAAAGCAATGGGAATCCTAAGTGATCTAAATGTGTGGCCTCATAGTTTGCCTTGTTCTTAGATTATGCCTTATAAAAGTACTAGACATTTGCTTAAAATGCAAAAGGGTTTTCTCTCCTCTGATCACATGGCATTGCTATAGAAATAGTGATAAGTAGGGGAGAAAATGTAGATGGCTCCAGCTAGAGTTAGTTAGTAGCATATAGTGCCTGTACCTGGTGAAATATTATACAATCATTACAATTATAATGTTAAAGATTTTATAATCATGAAGATACTTATGATACTCTATTAACTAAATTTGCCTAGCTTTAACTGCACCTGTATCTATAATCCCCTTATGCCAAATCATCTGTGCCTGTGTTCCTGAGAAACAGTTTGTAGGATTTGAACTCGTCTTTCGAGCCCCATGGCTCCCTCGGCAACGTGTCTTCATTAAAATCTAACAGCTTTTTGTGTCCCTTGGAGAGAAGAGAATCTAAGTAGAGATGTAAAATTGATACAGAAGGGATGAGAAGCCTGCAGATGAACAATACAACAGTTCCAGTCTCAGATGAAATTCTGTACCTTTTTTTTTTTTTCCTAGTTTGCTTTCTCAAGATCCTTTAAAATCTTATTTCTTAGCGAGTAATTTTGTCTTTATGGTACAAAAGGTAATTCCCATACCTAATATTGTTTCTAAGCACATGTCAGTACCCTGCTGAGTTATATATGAGGTTTTTTATGAATATGACACAAAATGAAAATTCCATTTCTAGACTTGAAAAAATGTAAATTGACTTTCACGCTCAAGTGGGTCATTTCTGGGATGGGGTGGTGGTGAATAAATTCAGTGCAACATCTCCTCTGTATTCATGTGTAATTGATAAAACTTTAAGCAGCTATTCCACAATTATAAACTTCATATTCAAAGTGTAAAGAAATATCAATTATTGATTTTATACACATCTTAGGTTCCCCTCATCAAAAGTTGTCTGCTCTTGGATAAAGACATTAGAAGTTTCTTCAGGGAGATTAAAAACTGCTGGGCACTGTAAGATTCAGTGTTTTTGTTGTCTGGGTTAGACTCTTGGATACTTGGTATCATGTCCATTATTCAGTAAGAAATCGAGAGCTGGTATTCAGGCTGTCATCATTAATATTTTCTTCACATTTTGGGGAATACTTACAAAACTTCGTAGATGGATAACAAAGTATTGATATAGCATGAGAATCTCTTCTGTGACCATATTTTGTTAATAACAACAATCTCATTTCTGTCCAGGCTCTTCATGTTGTAATAGACAATGCCTTAGTGTGGCAGTATGGCTCCCTAAAGATCATGGGTGAAGTTATGCAAAGAAAAGTTGGTGAAAAACTAAAGTGCATGAACATTGATGATAAAAAGATTGTTTGTTCACATCCTGAATATAGACAGGTGCCAAGTGTAAGCAGCAGTCCTCCTTATCTTTTTTTGTTGTTGTTTTTACTGTGTGTGTGTTTGTGTGTGTGTGTGTGTGTCTGCCTGCCTGCCTGCCTGTCTGCCTGTCTGTCTATCTGTCTGTCTGTCTGTCTATCTGTTTGCCTGAGCCCCCTCTCAGGAGGGCTTCGGCTGGTATGTCATGTGGTGCTGGGGATCAAACCCTGATGCCTGCACTTGCCTAAGCTTGCCTAAGTAGGTGGATGGGTCTGCTGAGCTATCTCGCCAGCCTGTTTTTGTTTTCTGATTTTTCAGTTATTTGGGGTCAATCAAAGCCAGGAAAAAATATTAAACAAACAATTTCTGGAATGATGTGTAATTTTGGATTTAAGTATCCTCCTAAATATTGAGATGAAATCCATCTGCACACCATCCTACCCTACAAAGGACATGAACCACGTTTGTGCACTGTATCCATGCTGTGTATGGTACCACCTGTTGTCACCTTGTTTCTCACATATGCTGTCTTAATAACAGAGCACTTGTATTCAAATCGTTCTTATTTACTTAGTAGTGGTCCCAATCACAAAACTAATGCAAAATGTATTATGGTATATATTTATAATTCTATTATTATTGATCACCTATTACAATGCTTAATTTACTAACTATTGTTTCAAATGTACATTTGCATAGAAGTAATACCTGACCCACATGTGCATACCCAGATAATAATTGTGTGCACTCATTGTGTGGGTGCACATGTATAATGTAGTTTTCATGGACCACATCAACTAAATTGTGCATATCTTTTAGCTCTTATATGCTCCTGGATGTTCGAAAGCCCTGCATCATGCTTACCAATACATTTGCTAGATAATATGCTCAGTATTCAATTAAAATCTGTTAAAAGTCTGCATGAGTGTAGGTGATCATGTATTAGTAGTAAGAATATGTTAAATTTTCTTTATACATGTCTTTGAGATGTTTTCATATTTGTCACATATATAATCCTCATACATAGGCTGGGGAGAAAGCCCGCCAATAGCCTGCCTGCAAGCACAAGGACCTGTGCCGGACAAATAGCTCAGTGGAGCTAAGTGCCTGCAAACAGATGCAGGGGCCAGAGGTTTGATCCCCAAGCCTGCCATGCTTGCCCCACCCCAGGGACATGCTGAGAATGTGATTGAGACTGGATGTGGTGACAATCGCCTGTAATCCCAGCTCTTGAGAAGCTGTAGAGAGGCAGAGTCCAATCTAGTAATGAGACCCTGAACACCCTGCAGACTCTTCCTTAAAAAAAAAAAAAAATATAAAAAAAGCACAAGGACCTGGGTTTGATCTCCAATATTGCATGCCCCTGGCAGCCCCAGAAACGCCACCCCACCCATAGAAACAGAGTGTGGTGGTGTACAGCTGTAATCCCAGCAGTGTGGAGACTGAGACAGGAGGATTAATATGAGTCTGAGCTGCACAGCAATACCCTGTACCAAATAAATAAATAAATGATTTTTAAGTTTTTTTAATTCTCATACTTAGAATAAAGGACACATTTATAAAGAAAATCAATAATAGCAGGTGAATTATTCAAGTTGATATACACATACCTGAATGTAATAAGGTAGGATGTATGGGATTGGAAGGTGAACTGCCTGATCTCCTAGTGACATACACTTTCTGCATCCTTGAGCTTCATGCTCCTTAGTTCAGTGCTCCCAGGCATTGTTCTAGGCTTCTCATCAGCAACCTGAACACATACAGTTTATGTGAATGAATTCCAAAAGCAGGTAACTTTTGCAAGTCCCTTTAATGATTGTTTTCCATGGTCATTGGTCAATATTTGTAGAGTTGCACATCCTTCCACAAAGAAAAACAAACAACATTCACAGGAAAGGATGCACCATGTAAACACATGAGACTTTTTAAAAATATGTTTTAACTAATGAAACAAATAAGAGGTATTCTAGTTGGAGCTATTCTGATAAGGAAAATATTCTAGTGGTTTTCATTAGAATACATTTTAGGGCCGGCCAGATAGCTCAGCAGACTACAGCATCTACTTAGGAAGAGCACAGTGGCCAGGGTTAGATGCCCCCTGTAACCTGCCAGCCCTGACCCCGGGCATGCAGAGAGGATTGAAACTGGGCATGGTCACATGCACCTGCAATCACAGCACTTGGGAGCCTGAAAACAGGAAAATCACTATGGGTCTGATCTACCTAGTGAGAACCTGTAGACCCTGACCTAAATACACACAAAAAAGTGCATTTTAATTACTTGCTTAAGTATATCATAGTTTAAAACCATAAAAATATCAGTGTTAGAAAACACTAGATGGTGTATAATGAACCTACATTCTTTTGAGGGTTGTCATGAAACAGCTCTGAATTTCAGCATAACAGAACTCTCAGTGGTATCAAAGACATATCACTTTATAATCTGAAGGAAGAATTCTTTTTTTTTTTTTTTGCGGAAAACGGGGTTGAACTCAGACCCTTGCTAAGGAAGTGCTTGTTCCACTGAACCATTTCCCCGGCCCCTGAAGGAAGAATGCTTTACAGAAATCTAGCCATGTCTTCTGTATAGAGGCTCAATTTAAATGAGAGAGTGATTTCACAGCAAAATTTTGTCCTGAGGAAATCTTGAGCTCTAGATCCAGAAAAAATGGAAACCTGCTTATTCTTCTGTATTCATCACCAATTAACTTTGATATTATTTTGGATTTAAACTGAACAATTTCTTGAACTTAAGTTGATATTAATATTAGTAAAATATTAACATAAAATTCATGTAATACTTTAATTTACTTTACTGAGTAAAGAATGTTTTTCTGAAAATTTAATAGCTGAATTGACATTTGAGAAATCATCCATAAAATTCAGCCATCTTTTTATGAAGGAGAGACAGCGGCTCTGATATTAAACAGCAGCAAAATTTTCTTGTGAATGCAATGTGATCCACTATTTTTCATGATATTCTGGGTTTTATTTGTATTTAATACAGGGTCAACAGTCTCACTACACAGATTGGACTCTTAGTGATCCTCCTGCTATCAGCCTCCCAAATGCTGGGATTACAGGTGCTTGCCAATATGCCCCGTCTCAATTACAGTCTCAGTACACCCCAGGGGCAGGGCTGGCACAACATTCCAGGGATCGAACCCTGGTCCCTGTGTCTGCCTAAGCAGGTGCGTTAATCTGCTGAGCTATCTGTCCAGCCCTTTATGATATTCTTAAAACTCTTTTGGTGAGGGTTTTTTTTTTTTTTTTTTAATGAAAAGCAACTAGGCAAAAGACAAAAGTGACCTGACAAAGATAACAAACTACAAGGTAGGCTTAGAAGCAATTCATTTGGCAATGTTGACAACATATGCACTTATCTGAGGTATATTCATATGTTGAAAAAAAAAAAAGCAAGCCAGTTAATACTATGATATTTTCCCCTCTAGAGATCAAAGCTCGGGGGAGAACTGCTGCCTGCATATATTTTATTTATTTATTTATTTTGCGATTGAGAGTAAAACTTTATTGGAAAGAAAAGTTTCTGTCAGAGAGGGACAGAAGGGGGACCTGAGCGGGTTGCCAGGGGAAGCTGTCTCCTCTGGGGACTTTTATAGTGTAAAGTCATGTGGGGCTAAGGTGGAGAGAATGGGAACTCACTTAGGTGGATGTGAAGTGGGAGAAAACTATGGTCAACCAATGGGACTGCAAGCACCATTGCTCAGGTAACATTGATTAGGCCCAGGACCAAATGAGGAAGCGAGTCACATAGTAAGCGGGCATGAATATGGGATAGGTCTCTTCCCACTGGGGGTTGGGTTAGTGACTCACTGGGGTCTTTCCAGGTGATTGATGCCTTTTTAGAATATCAATCCCAGGTGCGACTCTTTTAGCCTTTGTTTGGCCTTTAGGTCTGGTTCCCTGCAGGAGCATCTGTCCCTCCAATAGTGTCTTTGTCTTCTCTGTTATCTCCTTCTTGGCCCTGGACCTGTCTGACTGCCTATAATATTTCTATCTAATTTGGCTACCTCTAACATTCCCCCCCTCTGAAGAAGTAACCCGAACTGCTGCCGTGAAGACCGCTCTGGTTTCTTCAGGCGCAAAGAGGTCTTACTTGTGAACCAGCAGTCAGATATATTCTTCAGAGGTTCTATCTAAAGGCCCTCAATAGACACCAGGCATTTTCATTACAGCTTTGAATCTGGAGAAGACAAAGCTGAAGAAACAGTTAAACATAGAAGGGTAAAATAATTATAACAGGATAATTACGAAAAAGACAAGTTAGAACCTTTTGTAGGTCCATTAGCAGATACCTCTTAAATGTGGGGATTAATCCCTTTTTTATCTTTTATGGCCATTTTGTACTGTGTCAACCAAACTGGCATTTGCTGTTATTACTGGGGCATATGAATTGCCAGAAATAGGGAAAACACCAAGTACTCTCCAGTTGGCAAGCGGGGCCACTGGCTGTGTAACTACCCACAAATCTGCATATGCATCTATTGAAAGTTTCACAGGCTTTCTCCTCATGTTGACAGCATGTTCCCTGAGGCTGAGAGGGAAGCCACATGATCTCCTCAATCTGAAACTTCCTCTAACTCCATCATAAACACTTATTTTTCTTTCTCTAGCAGCTTTGGACGTATCTCCTTGAAATATCCCTTTTTTCTTTATCTAGGGAAACATAACTTTTTTTTTTTCTTTTTTTCATTTCATGACTGGCCTTTGTTCCTGCAGGCTGTTAGTATCACCATTTTTATTTTTTATCTACAATTTTATTTTGTATCCTTCTTATTATGAGACACCTTCTGAGCAATTTTTATCAACTTAGGCAAATTTATTTCTGCAAACCCTTTTTACTTCTGCAGCTTGTGTCAGATACTGAACAGCATAAAGACAAAATCTGGTGGATCCCAGTTAAAGGAATCTTAATCTAGCATATTTGTTATAGATTTTACCCACATGATTACCTGGGTTTTGGTGTCTTCTAGGAAAGAACAATTTTTTTGAGAAATTAGAGATAAAGCATGAACATTTGAGCTAACAGGTATATTTATAAACCTTTTTGAGACCTAGCAATAGTAACTTACTAGCTCTTAGACCTCTTTATTCATGAAGTCTGACAGTTTGTTATGTCTCTCTAGCTTTAGTTAAGAGACATCTCACCCATATTAACTATGAGCATGAAATACCTGAGTTACATCAGAAGTCGGACAGATTAACTTTTGCATTTATCATGAAATACACAGCATTCAGTCAGATTAAACTAATGAACAACAATATATTACATTTGTAAAACTTCTGTCTCAGCATCACCTTGATTAGGAAGCAACCTGAATATATTGTAGTATCTCAGTTATGGCTAAAGCAACACATCTTCTAAAATCTGTTTCTATTGAGGTACAATGACTAAAAGGAAGGTAAGGGCTTGAGAAGGACAAAGAGACCTGTGCCAATGTCTAGCAATAGGCTGGGGTTTTTTCCTTTAGTTCTGATTATTCAGAGCTCCTCCGGGGAGATGACAGGTAGAGATAACAATCTGGCCAGAGGGAGGGGGCGGGCTCAGGGCCTTTAGTCCTACTGGACCACCTGGGGAGCTGAGTCTGAGCTCTGGGGCCTCTGCCAGGAAGTGCACTCTCACTTCTAGTGGCTGCCTTGGCAGTCAGGGCATGGCTTGTGGGCCTCTTGAGGCAGTCCCTATTATGCTGTCCTGGCTTCTGAAGCAGAAGCAGATGAACCTCATCATCAATGAGCTCTTCTTGGAGCCAAGAGAATCAGACTTAGGGACTGTTTTGAGGCTGCAAAGGCAGCCATTTTTTAATCTCTTTGTTTTCTCTCCCTGGTTTTCCTAGTTTTAATTATAGGACACTTAAACAGTTTTTACTAAAGTATCAATTGAGTTATCTGGAGCAAAAGCTATCTTTTGTAGCTCATTTCTAATATGTGGAGCTGAGTAATGAACTTATCTATAAGAATAATCTATCCCTCTATTGAATTACCATCTCAGGAAGTATGTCTTATCAGTGCCTCTATTAAACATTCTAAGACATCAGAGGGGTGTTCATCTTTCTCCTGATAAATAGCTAAGATTTAAAATAACTAGAAGGCTTGGTTCTAGTTTTTAGACCTTCAAGAATATAGACTTGAAAGAAAAGTATTTTTTCTAGTCTCCTGCCTGCTATTAGGTCAGCAGGGCTCTGACTGCTCAGGCTCCAGTGAGCACTGGAACTTCCACTGGTTATCTTTTGGCTCCTTATAACAATATAATATTTCTTTCCAAATGCAATAGTAGCTTGTAATGCTGTCCACAGAAGTCAAAGCTTTGTTCATCTCTCTAATCTAGTTCATAACTCTGAATAAATCCTCTAAAGGATATCAATGTACTTACCAGGGTCATCTAACACACATGAACTCTGGAAGTTCCAAATTTTTTTTTTCTTTAAATGGTATTATCCTTGAAAAGCTTGCACAGATTCAGCTAAAAATGGGTGTAGCCCTATAGAGGCCTGGATTACAGCTGTCCACACCCTGGAAAGGCAAATAGGGGAAAACCTTACTTTCAGTAATGGTGGGCAAGGCTGTGCTTAATGCTGTCTTGTCCTTAGGCTCCCAGATAGAGATGCCTCGGGCACCTCAGCTGCCTGGTTCTCCTGTTATTCACATCTCTCTTTTCAAAACTTTATTAAATAACAATATCCTTTTTAGTATAAACCAAATCTAAAGACATTTTTACTATTTTTCTTTTTACGTCATCTTTTTCATATAACATCATAATTGATACTTTCCTCTGCATTCCATTTGGGTGAAATGGCTTTTTTTTTCAGCATGTAAGGATCAAATGGCTTTTCGGTGTCTAACGAAGCACACTCTAAAGGAGTAAGACTTTAACCATGAGATCCCCACGTCTGGAATACAATAAGAAACTTTAGGGCATTCCTCTTCCTCATTTCTAATTGATTCCCTCCCCCAAGGCATCCCTTGAGAAATCCTCTCCAGAGCAGGTGGCTGCTCCTGTTGGAGAGAAGGGAGACAAGGTCCCACCAGCCTATCCACCCTCGAACTGATGCGGATTCTTATCTCCTGAACGTCTCACAGACCCTTCACTTACTCTTTCTGACCATTTGTAAGTTCATATTAGGAAGGTGTACAGAAGGAAGCACAACCATGGCACAAAAGGCCAACTAGAAGGGAACAATTCTCAGGCTATAAAAATCACTCTTAGAGATAGATAGAACAATTGACTGTGTGCAGTGTGCAGGATTTGACCCTGCACACTGAGCCAGTCTCCAGACACTTGATCTCCATCTGATCACCTAGGTAAATATTTTTAGCAAATAGAAAAGATTTAAGCTGGAAACTCATAGGTGAAACATATTTATCTTCAAGCAGTCACATTTTACACATTGATAAAGACAATACAGCTGGCATAAGTCTTACTCTTAGTTAACACGTCAGCTTCCTCTGATAACCACTATGGAATGAAAACTATCGAAAGCTGCCTCAGCCTTATTTCTTAGCCTTGTTCTACAGAAAATCTCAGGTAAAATTCCTAGTTTACTAGCAAAGAGAAAAAGTACAATAGGTAAGTGGAGATCTTTCAGTGGTCAAGAGCCAGTTTCCACTAAGGAACCTTCAGGTTTAGTACCTTCTCCCCTCAGGCATTCTTGGTTTGTTTTAGCCCACACAACCAGAGATGTCTCCAGAAAGGAATCCAGCAGTTTCTCCTGTCAACATTCCATTAGCCATATGCTTCAGTGGGGATTCACCAAAGAACAGCTGGGGAAATCTGTCCTCTGCTTCAAAGCATGGCAGCTGCTTTAAGAACATTTACTAGCTGGCAGAGTAACCACTGCTTGTCAAATTCTATAAGGGATAGTTTAAAGCCTGAACGTAGCATTCTACAGTAAAGTTTTTAAAGTCCATAACTTATCTTTTATGCACCTAAATGATAACTAGACCTAGGAGAAAAGATTGAATCCTCACTCACATTAAATGTGTTTTGGTACCATAAGTGTGCTGCTTTTGGAGCTAGCTCCTTCTGGTGTCACCCAGAAGTTGGTTCTCTCCACTGTGTCTCAGGTTTAGCCTCCTGAAGGAGACCTTCCCAGAACACTAAGCCAGGACATGGCTTTTATATGTGTTCTCCTGGACAGGCATAGTCCTCTTTGTCTCATCTGACACAGAGATGAGGTAAGTGTCGTTTTTCTAAAATGACTTCCCTTTCTTCAGCATTAACAAATGCTCATTTTCTAAGGGCTTCATTTAGCTAAAACAGTCTTAGTTTTCCTAATTTTACATGCCTCTAAAAAGGAAAGTACAAAGAGGTGGGAAAATTAGGAGTAAAGTCAAAGGAAGGAAACTGAAACAGAGCAGGCCTGACATTCCCTCTAGAATGCAGAGGGGGATCAGAACCAGTCTATCTCAGTGAAACCTGTCCTCCAATTCTTTAAGAACGGTTGCCGACCTAATGTTGTTTAACTGGCAAAAGGAGTCCCGTGTTTCATATACAGGCATGTAGATTTTCTAACTCTGAGCTATATTTATTTGTCCTATTTTAGAGAAGTTTACATAAAATTCACTAGGAGGCTTACTAACGTTACTCCCTCTAGTGCCATTGTTTAAATTCAAGCAAAGAATACCAATACATTTAGAATCTAGTTCAAATGCAACATATACAAGTGCACAACAGTCATAAAATGTCCCGTTAAAGAAATATCATAACCTTATAACATTTCTATGTTTTAACTTAGATTTGCCAACATTTTGACCAATATTTTCACAAAAACATAGAAGAGACAAAGCATAAGCAATTGTAAGCAATTTTAACAGTACTATGAAACAAAACTATGTGAGCCAAAATATGAACAATTACAAGCAATGGGCAACGACATATAAACATTTGAAACATAAAAAGTTGTTTCCTCCATCCAATGATCTTGGTGGGTGACCTCCAAATGATACACGGAAGCATAACTCCGGACCTGACGTGGATGAGTTCCTGTTCTCTAAAACCGAAGAATGAATTTTAGGAACAAATGGAGGGGGAGGGTAAAACTTTATTGGAAAGGAAAGCTTCTGTCAGAGATGGGCAGACTGGGGACCCGAGTGGATTGCCCCCTTCATACACTTTTCAAGGGCACATAGAATTCCATAAAGATAAGAAGATATAAGAAAAAAGATAGAATATACTTGGCATCATGGGTACTGAAAGGCAAAATTATGTTTCAGGCCCATAAGCAATTTTTAAAGGGAGATCATTGAAATTCGTTTAGTGATCACCATGCGATGGAGTCAGCCTTTTACCTTCAGCTGTAGCTTGTGTTATCATTCCTTGCTTCTCTTTCATCTTGAAGGTAGAAACTCTAGTCATTTTCAGTTTTCTCCAAGCTACATTTTCCATCCTGACTGCATGTTCAGACATGAGTCTGAACAGAAAACCTTCCCAAATGCTACACAGACCTCAGTGCCATCTCTGAGGTGAGTCCTCTTTCACAGCACACATTATAGATTTGCATGTTTGCAGGGACAGCTGTTCTGGAGATGGCCCTGGGTGACGCTGAGAGTGAAGGCATATTTGAACTCCCCAAATGTTCAGATGGACATTCTTCGCTGCCAAGATCACTCCAGTGGAAACAGTACACTGTCAGGAAAGTTGGAGGACAAAAGTGAGGGTACCTTAGAATGTGGGCAAAGGATCTTTCACTTCACCGGAATAGGAAATTTATGTTTCAGAACAAATCATTGAATTGTTGTTCCCATCTAGTGAGTGCTGAGAGCTCTCTTCAAATTGTGTTTTTCTGAGTTTGAACAGTGGTCCGGCAATGGGCAACTTCCACATGTATGCTCTCAGCACTTGATTCTCTCCTTGCAGCTGAGAGGAAAATATACCCTTGGGTCCAAATGTTTTGCTCAAATCCTTCTTTTGTGTGACATTATAACCTGGCTTTTCCCTTTCTTACTTACAAAGCATTGTTTTCTCTTGCTTTTGAATTCTCACCCCAGCATTCAAACTGTTATTTAGTACTGTTTTCCAAACTAATGGCACCGCCATCGGTTTGTCCATACCATATGAATTTTCTGCCACAATTTGTCTGAGTCAGACTAATTAAGTCTTATTTTGTAAGAACTGGGTATCTTCCCCAACTACAACTATGCAGGGATGAAAACGCCTTTCATTAGGAAGCATTTCATGTTGGAGAACACGGACAGACACTTTTATTAATAACTGACCTCCACGCAAAGGGAAATAATTACATTTGTAGGCTAGTGTAAATAAATTTGTACCCTGTTTGGGGAACAGAGACTGAAATTTTAACCCTTTGGGACAGTAAGCTAGCTCAGTGGTCTAAAGTGCCTGCTTGGGCAAGCTTAGGCAAGTGCAGGGACTGCGGTTTGACTCCTGGAACCACATGCCACCCCAGCCTCACCCCTCTGGTAGGCTGAGCTGGCCACAAAAAAAAAAAAAAAGAAAGAAATTCTAACCCTTCAAAGTCAGAATGTGATTTTTACATTGTATATATAATGATACAAGATATAATTAAGATGTAGACCTCATTAATTATATTTTTCTGTGACTTTCTCATTCTTTTTTAAAATTTTATTTTATTTTATTGAGAAACAAATAGCAATGAGACAGATTCAAAACTGATCAATAGGACAGTTTCAATAATTAATACATTGTACTTTGCTATCTTTTTAATGGTTATCCATAGTACAACAAGCAGACAGGATGTCCTGTCCAAACGCTAATAGTACAAATCTTTCTTCTCATTGAATTGAGGAAAAGTAGCTTCATATCTATCCTAACTATTCTGTGCATACAAATACAAAATGGTCCTTCCTTTGTATCTCCTTTCTTTGTTTAGTCCTTTCAGAGATGGGTATTCCATTGGCATCTAAATGCTATAGGTGCATGAATGCAGCAAAAACAATCCATGGACGTGTTTTTAAATTTTATTCCTTTAGGAGAAAAAAATTTGATAAAAATTTTTTAAATATTTGCCATAATCCTGGTCGCTTTTCTGAGAACTATTGTGCAAGGCTGGTTGTGCTTCCCTTTTTGAGTGGAACACCGTGGCTGCTATCCTGAAGAAGTATAAAGCTCAGCCCATCAAGAGTGGGACAAGATGCATTTATGAGACAATCACATAACGAGTTAGGAAATCATGATGGCTAATGAAACTCCATTGTCTACTATACAGATTAGAGTGTGTCATCTGCCCTGAGCAAGCAGAAACATTTCCAGATTGATTGAGCTATCCTTACTCTAGCGGTATCTCCATTTATTTTGCAGGGGCCTTTAACCTCTAAGAATAGTAGCTGATTGTAATTGCATAAATGGCATAATATTTTAGAGACCTGTGGAGAACTTGTGCTGAACTGAACTCTTCTTTGAGCAGAGCCTGCTATTGTGCTTAGTTCAGATTCATCATTTCTGATTTCATTAGTAGGGACATTTGTATGGAAATAGATTAAGGTTACAGGTTTATTTTATTGTACTGTAGATTTTGTTGTAATTACTCTACTGATGGATTATATTAAACTGCTTTGTGGGAAGCTTTCAAAACATATCAGAAGTGTGATCTAAAAATCTATCATTTTGCATCATGGAGTTCCTGAGAGTGTTCCTTCACATAGCTCATACTCACCTTGTAATGCATATTATTTTTCTTATTTTTAGATTTAAGAGGCATTAATTTTTCTGTGCTGGGTATAATTAGTAGACCCTTCAGTCTCAAGTAGATACATTTTTATAATCAGTTTTGTAAGCCTTTATGAAAATTATCTACTTGTTGCATTCTTATTAAGAAATTCTGGAGGATACAGGTACATATTGCTTATACAGATGTAAAAGATTTGGTGTGGATTCTGAATTCTTCCTAAGGTATTTTGTAATTTCTGAATATGTAACAAGGGGAAATTTGAACAAGTTTTTTTTATAAAGGACTCATTTGATTAGACTTTATTTGTAAATCATTTGTCTACCCATATTAAGTCATCATTTAATGACTTCAAAACTCAGAAAGATTTCCCTCCCTAATCTCGCATCTTTAATTGAAGAGACTGATATAGTAATTTATTAGTACTTATAATTTTTAGATTTAAAACAAGACTCCCACAATGTCTAAAATTCCTAAGCTTCTGGGAATTTTTCATTCAAAAAACTGAGTTTGAAGAAGGTAAGACAATGTAGAATTGAATGAGAAAGTATATATAATTTGTATATCTAATTATCTAGCCCTTAAAACTGTGTAGATCTCTGTTAGTTCTCAAGAGTTTCACCAGTTCAAAAGCAATAAAAATGTCTGGTTTTTACATAAATACCCTACCACCTTGTTTTAGTTTAGCAAATGACATCACCATTTCTCAGACCAAAATACTAAGTTATCGTTCAAGACTCATCCATATTTCACCCAGTGCAAGATCAATCCCTGTAGCATCTAACTTAGAAATCAGTCTCAAATTGATCAAACTTCAAGAGAAGCACTTTGGTCCATAACAATAATCTCTCTTCTAGATTACTCAAAGAATAACTTTCTCACTAGCGTGCATTTTTGTTACTAGTCTTATATGTCTAGGGAAAGGTTTCCACCTGGAAACTTGGGTGGCCTTTTAAAATTGAACTTCAGAGAACACAGTTCTTCCGAGAATTATGACATACCAGTTGCAAGGAATGTGCCGTTGTAGTCGGTAAACTCCAGAACTCACCTTGGCCGTGTGCATCCCTTCGTCCTTTCACCACTTTCCCTGATGGCAAGATTAACCTTTAATTCTTTGCTTTTCCTACCCCCTAAACACAGTCCTTGTTATTTCTGGAAAGTGGCCAGCTCACCCATAGAGTGGTAGTTTGCATTTTCTATTGCGTCTGATGGAATATTATTTCTCAGCACCTTGATGGCTTTCTTCTCATTAATTGTAGTCTATCCTCTCAAAAAAGACATTTATAATCACAATATCTAAACGTATTCAAAGTTACTTTCCCTGTCCCATTCATCTTATACAAAGAAATTCAAATTTTTGGAATCTGAGGAATTTTTAATAAAAAAGGAAGCTACGAAGATCACAGCAAAGCCAAGAGAGAGACTAAATGCGGTAACCCTTGACTTCTCTTCTGTGAATAGGGACCCCACTGAGCTATCCAGTGCTACTTAGAAAAATAAACAAGTCATCAAACTAGCATCTGGGAATGGAGGCAAAAGCAAAGGAGTGGAATCATTTAAAAGTTACAGACTGTCCCTTTAGTAAATGACTGAATGTTAAATTTAATTGGATGTGCTCCACTAGAGAAAATAGTCTACTCATTAAAACGTCAATACTTGAAGTTTCAAGCAATCTGGCATCTTTTTTGAATTATAATATGTGCAGAAGAAAGACTTGTAAAATATTGTATATCAATGGAGAATATTTTAGCCACAATTTGTATTAGTTGGGTAATCTGTAGAGATAAGAGTTTTCCAGATATTAGTTATTTGGTTTTGAAGCAGTGTTGTAAGAATATCCATATTTGTAAACTGGTGGAAGCTCTGGTCTATCTCCTGAGTTTTAATTCAGTTTCAAGGGGCTGACCAGCTAGTTCATTGGATTAAAGCAACACTGAGGTAGACACAGAGCCTGTAGATTCAGACCCCAGACTGCCTGCCACACTGCCTCTGGGGCATGCTGAGACTGTAATTGAGACTGGGTGTGGTGGTCCACCCCTGTAATCCCAGTGTTTGGCAGTCTGAAATTAGAAGGATCTTTGGGAGTCCAATCTGTGTAATGGGACCCTGGAGATCGTGTGCAAAATACATTACAAAATACAGTCAATTTCAAAAATATGTTTCATAGCCTTTTAACAATTTTAAGTTGAAGCTCATAGTAAAAGATGAGTGTTATGTGCTTAAAAGAACATAAGCAGTTCAGTCCACAGTTCTGTGTGGTTTAAATTTTCTCAACCTTAGGTTAGCAAAGCTACTTTCCCAATATATAGAATAGGCTTTGTTCATAGGTTTCTGGTAAGGCAAAAAGAATATTTACAGCTACATTTTATAAGTCTAAATATACCACTAGAAATATTAACCAGTAGGTGATATTAAAATAAAGTGGCAACCACAGTACCCTTGATTTAAAACTATTGATTACTTTTTTAACTGTGTAGCAAAATAAAGTTTTGTTTCCTGGTCTTGAAAATCCTACCACATGAGATGTTGCTGTTCTACTGTGCCTTGGACCTCTTCTGTGGTTCTTGCTTCCCTCAGCACATCAGGCCCAGAGTTTCTTAATTGTTGTTTCTTCTTACAAGAAAAGTTATTTTCTCAGTTGCCTCTATGCTTAACAAAATAAACTATGTACTGCAAAGGCTTGATTCTCAGAAAGACATTGCTGGCAGCTCTATACATGCAACTGCCTCACAATGAGGCATCTGCTCACACATTACAGATTCAAGTTCTATGATCCTATCTGAGTCTGTGCTACCAGAAACAATCTTGTTTCTGTGTTTACTGGTTTACATCTCTGCTGTCATGTCCCACTCTCTTGAGGTGAACTTTATTGAAAATAATGGGCAGACTTGATAGCTCAGTGGTCTAAAGCACCTGCTTAGGCAGAGCACAGAGGCTGAGGCTTGATCCTAGGCATGCTGTGCAGGCTCGCCCTCAGGACATGCTGGAAAGGTGATTTCTGGCTGTGCTGTAATCCCAGAACTTGGGAGGCTGTAAAAGGAGGATCACTATGAGTATGATCTGTGTAGTGAGACCCTGTACTAACTACATTAAAAAGTCATAATTTGAAAACAAAATAAATACTTTCTTTTTAACTTCCATGTATTTAACGTCCCTCTGTCACTGCACTTTAGATTTTCCTGATGAATCAGCACAGGGTGAATAAGGAAGGACTTCAAGATATAGCGTATTTTATGTTTTTATATATGTATGTAGCATGTATGTGTGTATTTGGTACAGGGTTTCACTACACAGCTCGGACTCATAGTGATCCTCCTGTCTCAGCCTCCATATCACTGGGATTACAGGTGTGCACCACCATGCCAAATCTTGGTGGCTGGCCAGGCACTGCTGGGCCAGGGTCAGCATGGCATGTAGTGCTCCGGATAGGACCCTACTCCTTATGCTGGCCTGGCAGGAGTTTAGACCTCTGAGGTATCTCCATGGCCCCTGAGATGTTTTTTTGATATAGCATATCTAAACAGTAAAAATGTACAAATGAAATATATAGTATCAGTAATTGGAGCTTTACGCTGAAAGGGAAATATTCTCAAGTGGAATCATAATGCTAGGTTATGATGTTACATATATTTGGAATAAACAATAAGTAATATCCCCATTAATACTTGAAACTCTGGGCAACTTTGCTTAGAGTGGAGCTCCTCCAGGAAATGCTTTCCATAAAGTCAATAAAAAGCCTGCTTTCTTGCTCTGCCCTTCTAAATCTTCAAGGGCTTTATGTGGTGTTTATCAATTTTATATTCTTCTGGTAATTAGCACCATAATTATTTTTACCATGAATAGGCTTCCTTCTTTGTCCCACTCTTCATTCCAAAGATTACATATCTTTTCAGAAATTAGTCTTAAATAAAACCTGCAGGAAATCCTTAAGTTACTCTTGTCCTTGGTTCATTATTATTGCATTTTTTTCTTATTAAAATCTCTCTATATGGATTAGCTTAAAAGAATCAGGTGTATTTTCCTTTATGACCTCATCAATTAGGATTCAGAGTTTAAATAATTACATTTGACTCATAATTGAACTGTTTCTGGTTTTGAGATTTTTGTTTTAAAGAATAAGACAGACATTGCACAGACAAAAGCAGCATTTTATAATTTCAATGTGTAATAAGCAAGGACTTCAGATTACACAAAAGCTGGACTAAGAATTCCAAAATCCAGATCCAAGATAAAAACTTATTGTTTTGGGTTCCAAAATGTTTGGTTGAAACATGGTAGATTTTAGCTTTCATATTTCCTGATTTTCTTAAAACTATACAATCACTTTGTTCTTGGATTTCTTATACAAAAATAATATCAACACTGTATGATTTTCTGCTACAGCTTTTGCAATCGGTAAGTTTGAAGTAAGATTTAGGGATGTGAATTTAAGTACATATTCTTCAGCTGAATGAATTTCCCTAACGATATAACAAGAAAACCTTTAGAGGGATCAGTGAAAATTACTTATGCTGCAAAAGTATGTTTAAACCAAGGGCTTATTTGTTCCCATGTGCCCAACCATTTGTGTATGGATATACTCACTCTTATGAAAAATGCTAAGCATCTGAGAAATAGTAACATATATACCCAGAATTTCCCACAAACAACCAAAGATGGAAGCAAGTCTCATTAATATAGAATTTAATAGATAGGACTATGGGAGTTAATAAGAGAGGCATTTTGGAGGCTAATATCATGTGTGTACGCCTTGGGCTATTATTTTAACAGTTATGCCTAAGTGGGGAGGAAGATGCAAAGCACCTAAGGGAATAGCAAAGAAGAGATGCCGGCAGGGAGTTCTGGTTTACTCATGCTAGAGTGGGAATGAAGGTGAATCTTATCCCAACTCATAGCAAGAGACCGCAGTATTATAGCGCCGTTTGCATACTTTATTGTTTTAAGTTACAATTTGTTTATTTGCTCATTCTTGATATTTGGAAAATGTTTTATATAGTCAGTGTTTCATTTGCTATTTGTGTTGGCACTTTACTTTCTTCTTCATATCTCAAACTTTTATTGGCGACCTCTTTCAGCTTGAAGAAGCTACTTAGTTGTCTTATTTTTATTAAAACTCTAGTAGTGATGAATGCTACCTGTTTGGCATGTCTTTAGTTCTTTTTTGTCTCTTGATCAAAGGATCTTGCAACTTGTAATTAATATTATTATAAAAATGAAATTTGTGTCTTTCATTTATTCCAACTTGTAGGTTTCTCCTTTCTAATTTGATTTTGATTGATTCAAAATTCCTTTAACAAATCTTTGTAATAGCCATACATTTTAATTCTAATTCTAAATATGTGTGGCTAATGTGGGAATTATCTCATCAAAGTCTAATGTCAAGGCCATTATTTTGCACTTGAATAACATGAAATCTCTATAATTATAGGATACATATCACTGTAGAATTATATAATATTGTCTATGTATGTATTTTGTTTAGCATTCCACCATTATAAAAAGAACCTTAGATAGTTAATTTATTTAAAAAAACTGTTGGTTTTGGAGGGTCCAGTCCAATGGACTTTCTGTCAGATAGCAATGGTAAGGAGCTCATGGAAACACAAATCACTCACTTCATGACAAAGATGTAATGAGATGGAAAGGCTGAGGTCCCACAACACTTCCAGAGCACATGGCACACAACCTATAGAATTGCAAGTAGGCTTCACTTCTGCCTCGTTCTATACACCAACATGGGTTGATGCCTGTAATATGGAAATTTAAGGCACTGAAAATCCAAAGTACAGTGATATATTTTACCTTAGCCCATCACACAGGACATGATTTTACTTTGCAACTTATTTTATTGAAGAACAAATAGCAATGAGACAGTTTCAAATCAAATTAGTAAGGCAGATTCAACAATTAATACATTGCATAATATTTTTGTACTGGTTTTTTGTTTTACAAGGTGCACACATGATGCTCTATCTACAAACACTATTAGAACAGATGCCTCTAATCAATGAATTAAGAGAATGTAGCTGTATACCTATCTTTTTTAAATTTAGACTGAATTACACTATAGCTTAAATAATTAATACTTTTTACATTGTTATCTTCTTAGTGGCTATCCATAGTACAAGAAGAAGACAGGATATCCTGTCCAAACACTATCAGTGCAAATCTTTCTTCTGATAGAATTACACAAAAGTACTGAATATTTATCCTAACTGTACTGTATATACAAACACAGAATGGTCCTTCCTTTGTATCCCCTTTTTTTGTTTAGTCCTAAACAATGGACTAATTGGGTATTCTATTGTCATTCAATTATTATAGGATCTTGAATTCAGCGAAACAATACAACACAATCCAGCAGTCCACAATAATAGTGGGTTACCTGAAGAAGTTGTTGAGTAGAGCCATTTATAGCTCAGTTTATTATGGTCTTATTTTATAGACCTCATTTTTATACTTTTCTGCTGGATGGTTAAGACAGGGATAAAGGAAGACCTATATAACAAGAAATGTAACTTTTGTATCTGATGAGGTCAGTAAAATCCCCTCAGGGTTTTTCCTATAACCCTGTGCCTTACTCTGTAGATCCTTTGTCTCTGTAAGCCATGTGGATGAGTCATGGCCATTGCTTGACCAGTTTGCTCAGCAATGAGATGATTTCAAATCAAATTAGTAGGACAGATTCAACAATTAATACATTGCATAATGTTTTTGTAGTGGTTTTTTGTTGTACAAGGTGCAAACATGATGCTCTACCTACAAACACTATTAGAGTAGATGCGTCCGATCAGTGAATTAAGAGAATGTAGCTGTGTACCTACCATTTTTTAAAATTTAAAGCTGAATTATAGTATAGTTTCAATAATTACTACTTTTTACATTATTATCTTCCTAGTGGTTATCCATAGTACATGAAGCAGACAGGATATCCTGTCCAAACATTATCAGTGCAAATCTTTCTTGGGATAGAATTACACAAAAGTACTGCATATTCATCCTAACTGTACTGTACATACAAACACAGAATGATTCTTCCATTGTATCCTCTTTTTTTTTTGTTTAGTTCTGTCAGAGATGGGTATTCTATTGTCATTCAATTACTATAGGAGCTTGAATTCAGCGAAACAATGCAACACAGTCCAGCAGTCCACAATAATAGTGGGTTATCTGAAGGAGTTTTTGACTGGAGCCATCCACAGCTCAGGCCACTATTATGGCCTTATTGTATGTACTTCATTTTTATACTTTTCTGGTGGATGGCTAAGACCAAGATAAAGCAAGACCTATATAACAAAACATGTAACTTTTGTATCTGATGTGGTCAATCAAGTGCCCTCAGGGTTTATCCTGTAACCCTGTACCTCACTTTGTAGATCCTTTGTCAGTGTCAACCATGTGAATGAGTCATGTCCATTGCTTGACCAGTTTGCTCTCTGCGAAAGCCTGAGAGAGTGTTTTCTCTCCATGTGACTCTCCTTAGTTACACTATAGATCATCGATCACATTCCCCTGTGGCTCCATAATCTCCTTGATCAGAAAATTTGGAGCAAAACTGAGTTCTATGATGTTACAGTACAGGTTTTCCTACGTCCTGAGTCTTCACCAACCTTGAAAGGCTAGGGCCAAAAAATTGGTGACCTTGCAGCTCTTCAATTTCTCCAATTTTTGATCTGCACACTTAGGTTGTTAGCCATCCAGAAGAGAAGCTGATTGTTACCCTTCAACATATTCAGTATGGTTTACCCTAACTATCTGACTAAATTCTTTTTAGTTGTAGTTTTATCTATTAGTATTTCTTTTGATTTCTTATACTAGGGAGACTGTATGATATTTGCATATGTATGTCTGGTTTATTTCACTTATCAGTATATGTTTGAGTGGCATTCACTTAAATATAAATCCGTCAAGTTCGTTATTCTTTATAGCTGAGTAATACTCCATTGTATAAAAATATTACATCTTTATCAGCCATTTCTCACTTGACAGGCATCTTGGTTATTTCCAAGATTTGGATCTCACCAGTTGTACTGCTGTAAACATAGCTGCTCATATATCACTATGATATGATGTTTTCAGTTCCTCAGGGAAAATTCCCAATAAGGCAATAGCCTGCTTGAATGGTTTTTCCAGTCCTATTTTGTGTGGAGTCTCCACACTGATCTCCACAATGGTTTCACCAGTCTATATTCCCACCAACAGTGGAGAAGTGTTCCCTTTTCTCCACATCTTCTCCAGCATTTCTTGTTGGCTTATGATAGCCATAAAGATTGTATCTCAGTGGTGTTTTAACTTCCATTTCGCAAATGGATAGTGATGTGGAGCATTTTTTCTTATATTTATTCGCATCTTTAATTTTGTCCTTTGAGAAGTATTTTGCCATTTTTTTACTTAGAGGATGAAGTACACTCTACACTCTATCATTCATGTCTGAAATGGCTTATTTTACCTTCATTGCTGACTACTAACCATAATTAAATTCTAAGCTGCCACTTGTGTATATTTTCATTGTAAAGGTTTCTCTCCACTTTCTCAGGCTCTATTGTTTTTGCTGATTGGTGGGTTTCTGCTCCTTTGTATAATTTTCCACCTTTTTTCTTTTAAAATTTGTTTCTTGTCATGATTTCATACTGGTGTATCAGATTGTGGGATCTCAGATGGAAAGATTTACTTTGAATTATTCAGCTTGCAATATTTGAATTTCTTGATACTAAAGATTGATTAATTTTAAATTCTGGAAATTATCAGAAATAGTATTTTTTAAAAATATTTAATCTCACTTGGATTTTTGTTTTCTTTTTCTTTTTTTGCTATTACTTTTCACTCTATTTTCTGTATCTTTTAACTTGTCTTGAGTTCACTATGTTTTCTTTCTCCTCTGAGTTCCACATACTTCTGATTTATTTGTGTCTTCTGTTTATTCTTTCTATCTTATTGGAAATTCTATTTAACATGTGTTTGAGCTTTCTGCCATTTTTTGTTTATAAAAATTCTATTTATTAGCTCATGTGGCAATTTTCTTGATCATGCACATCCTTTAAAGCTTGCTATTTTTTTAAAAAATAGTTGTGTATGTGTGTATATATGTGTGTGTGTGTGTATGTGAGAGAGAGAGAGAGAGTGAGAGAGTGAGAGAGTGAGAGTTTAATATTGTTCTGATGCTTTAAATTTTTAAAGTTCTGTGCATGTGTTCCCATTCTCTGGTGTTTTCCTGTCTGTTTCTCATCCATACAGTCTTATTTCCATTTATATCTAGTTATCCTAGTGTGTTGATCTTTTCCCCTGAGAAAGAATGCCAATTTCATGAAGACGAGCATAAATGTGCCATTTCACACAGGGATAACTGTTTGATTCACCCAGTGCCTGAGGTAGCTGCTGCCTGGGACCAGCTAACGTCAAGTCTGTCACTTGAGGTTCTTTTGGCTCACACAGTGATCTGTGAACCAGTAGGAGGTCAAACTAGAACTGAGATGTCCCAGGAACATTTTGTTTTTCATTTTCATTCTCAATAATTACCCACCCTTCTCTTTACTTACATAGTGGGAAGGAAGGGTATGTTTATGCTTGTTAGCTTCTGAAATTTCAACTTAATCTGAGGAAGGGCATTTGTTTTGGTGAGTCTGGATTTGAGCTTGGTTGCCTCGTACCTCACAAGGACCAAGTACCAAAACCTGAGAATATATTAGCAAATGCGCAAGAGGGAAAGTCGCTGTGCCATGGTATTCCTCTCACTTAGTGTCTTTTCAGATCTTCTAATACACTGTGTTCTAACATACTCTTCACTGAATTAAAATGCTTAGGATGATCTCACATATTGTACTGCACTTTGTATTGTAGAGTTCCAGTTACCTTTCAGTAATTATTTCATTTTTGACATCATAAAATTTGTTGAAATTTCTTTTTACTCCAATTTCATAGTTTTTAGAAAGAAAACAAAAGCAAAATACTATGTTCTGCTGAATCTTCCTGCTTTTTTTCTTTACTTTTTCATATTTCTTCATTATTTCTTTATTTTAACATCTAGGTAACACCCATCTTTACAGCTTAGCAGTTATCTCTTTTCCCTTCGTTATCTTTCCTCTGGGAAATATACATAGCACATCATTTCCACAGGACAAGAATTGATAAGTTCTGACATTTATATATTCCTTGGAATACCAAAGTTGGTATTATAGATGCATATTTTAGGCACTTAGAGTAATAGGTTAAAAAAAAACCATAATATTTTAGCAAAACTTTTCTTAAGGTTTCTGAATATTTTGTTTCATTTTATTCTGATTGACTTTGTCAGAGAGTTGTTATGCATTGGTGGTATATTTTTCTTTCTCTTTATTTATCATAAGTAAACCAAGCAATATCATCTCCACTTTTTCTTTGAGTTGCAGGTCTTGCTATGTAGTTCAGGCTGCCTTGAGCTCACTCTGTAGCCCAGACTGGTCTCAAGATTGCAACAATCATCCTGCCTCATCCTTCAGAGTGCTCATATTACAGACATGTGCCTCCATGCCCAGCTTTCCATGTTATCATCTCAGATATGTTATATCTGAGGTTTATTAATGGGTGCACAAAATTGGCTTATCTGATAGATTCCAGTTAGGATTCAGTACTTTAAAGAAAGTTGATCTGGATTTGGTAGCCAGGCATGGTGGCGCATGCCTGTAATCCCAGCACTTGGGAGGATGAGGCAGGAGGATTGTTGTGAGTTCGAGACCAGCCTGAGCTACAAAGTGAGCTTAAGGCCAGCCTGAGCTGTATAGTGAGACCCTGTCTCAAGAAGACAAATAAATAAATAAATAAATAAATAAATAAATAAATAAATAAATAAATAAATAAAGTTGATCTGGATTTGGTTTTATGAATCACTACTTATGTCCTAGACAACTATCAGGAGTTTTGCAAACTACCTTCATTTACCTTTAAGTATCTTTAAGTATTAAAGATATTAATTTTAGTTTTAGATTTTAGGCATATTTCTAGAACATATATTTGGAACTCTGATTGTTAAAAAGTATTAAAGATTTCATATAAGAACACAATATTCATAGTTTATGTTATATGAATGTTGCATCTATTATTCTTTTCCAAATATTTCTATAGAACACTTATAGCACACAGGAAGGGGAGTTATCATTAGGAATGCCATGACTCATCAAATTAAGGAAAGTTGCACTGCCATGTGGAAAAGCACCACATCATTTATGTGTGTGGAAAGTGGAATGTAAGGGAATGTCTTCTCAGAACAGCATGGTTTCATTTCTCATAGTTTCTCACTCTCAGTTCAGCTGATACTCAAGATTTTTATTTTCCTTTGGTAAATGTTACATAAAGTCTATAAAGATATTTAATTAACTGCATCATCACACATTCAGATCTCTGCTGTTAATTAGATTCTTTTTCCTCCATATGTGGTGCATCTGTAAGCATCTCAGTACTTGTCACATAAACAGACTGATCACTTCTAAAGACTCTCCTTACAAATAGTAAATATCTGCTTGGTAGTAAAATCAATCTCAAAGCTTTTCAGTGTGCTGAAGGAACGCGCAAGGTGGGCAAGGGAATCTCCTCCCCAATGATAGAATATGATTCGATTACAGCTAGTAAACATCTTAGAAGCCATTTTATTGTTGAGGGGGATAAGAAACACCTCATACCAGGTCAGGTGACAGTACATAGTCACCTCCACCACTGAGAAGAGCCACTGACCCTTAACTTGTCAGTTTTATTTTGCTTATATTATGTGTCCCAAAGGGCTATCTCATCAGTAATTCAAAGGACTCCTATAATCTCCCTGGATCTTCAATTCTGAATTATAATAACTTTCCCACAGCACTTACCCCTTTGAAGAGTTGCTCAAGTTTTTCTAAATTCTTCTTAGATTTTCTACAATAGTTACAGGCACTCACAATTGCATTATTCATGAAGGCATGCAAACAGTGGGAAAATCTCATGTCAGTCCAGTTTCCCTTTTATTTTCAATTTTTAAGCATATTTGGATTAAACTGACCTTAAAATGTCCTTTACAGATTAATTTTCACTTTTTTATAAAGCCTGGTTTTAGCTTTGCACATAGACAACATACATGAAACTTGACTATACCTTCTCAATAGCTTTTGGCAGCAAGTAAATTGACTGAAATGAAAAAAAAAGCCGTTATCGCATAAGGCAAGGAGTCTGTTAAATAAAGCAGATATGGGGAAAAAGTGAGTCTCACAGATAAGTAGAGATGAGCCCTACTTATCAATATAGTATGAAGGGTTTGTCTACCATGCATATGTAGGTGGACCAATTAGCATAGATAAGCAGCTGTGCTTGATGAAGTCATTCTCAGATATACTCGTGCAGTCTTAGTACAGTGTTTATCATGATGTGATCAATTTTCTGTTCATTTATGGCTCCTTACCAAGAACCATCCATTCCATGTTTTGGGAGTTTGGAGTTCGGAGTACAAAATGAGCACTTTTCTTTTAAAGAGGCAACGTCAGGGTTGAAGAACTTGGTGGTTCTATTCAGTCTGTTTCCAAGGCCTATTTACACAGCCATACCTAGCTGTGAAAATGGTCAGCCTGCCCAAACACAAGGGAAATCTGTTATAAAAGGAAAGGGAGGGAGGAGATGCTGAAGGGTGGGAATTAGCGGCAGCAGGCAGGAGCAGCTTCCATGGTACATGAATTGAGTGGTTCAGTTATGTCAGATTCTCTCCTTTGCATTTCCCTGCCGTGGATGAGAGTGAGTTTTCCTTTATGTCCCTTCACCTTGGAAAATCACCAAAGACTGAAGTACTGAGTTTATATAATTTCTTTTAGCAGCATAAAGGACTTCTTCTGCACTGCTGGTAATCAAATCCGGGACAGGGTCACATGTACCCTGATGGGTCCATACAGGAAATCAGAGCATGAGGATTGCTTGGAATAGGTAATATCAACTGCTGGGCTGGGGCTGGGCTGTAAGCAGCCCATGAGCCCCAGAGGTAACGGGTCTGTGCTTAAACAGGACGAAACTTCTGTGTTTTTAGAAGGTAGAAAGATGGACAGAAATTAACCATTGTCTACTATACAGTTCTGCTGTACTACTGATATAAGTTGCAAAGGTCCAATTTAAAATAGCTCTAGTCATCTCATAATCATCTTTTCACTTTCAAATAAAGGAATCAAAATGTTAAAGTGTAAATAGTTCAAAAGGCCTTCACAAGGTCATACAGTAAGCAAATGTTTGAAATACATGTCATTTTCCCTAAAGCTTCATAAAGAACAATTGTACATATAAATAAACAAAGCAACTCATATTTCAACATATCTTTGTGTTGATAAAGTAGCAGCTGTGTAAGTGTGTACACATGAATAAACAGCTAGAATTTCATGCAACACTTTTTCAAAGGGCCCTTAAAAGTAAGAACTATCTTCAAATTGTAAATTTTCACTTCTGGTCTTCCTGAAAAGAAAATGTGCTGCTTCTTTGTGACTTTGATCAGAATCAGGCATTTGTGTTTTCCAGTGATTTAAACTGAGCAACACTGATGTTGTAGAGAAATAAAAAGAGGGAGGGAAAAATGTGAAAGAAATAAATTATATCTGAAGAAAATGAAGATAGGTAGAGAGGACTGTACTCTGGAACATATTTATGAAGTAGGTGGATGTAGATTTCCGGGTAATGTAGATTCTACGGACAGAGTGAATATCTGAAGAGGTAGGGAGCCAAGCCTGACAGAGACAAAGGGAATGGAACATACATTAAGAGGAAAGTGAGAAGGAAGTGGCCAAGCTTCAGAGAGCTGATAAATGATACCCTGGGGCCAACTGGATTCACAAGTGTCTGCCTATGATCACATTTGGGTGTAAGGATGAAGTTTTTTTTTTTTTTTTTTTTTTTTCTTTTAGGATGAGCTTCTATCAGAGGAGTGAGAGAAACTTCAGGATGATTTTGACAGGGAGAAAAATAAATCCTTAGAAAAAGATAAATTGGACCTGTGCAGTTGAAAAATGGAGAACATTAGTGAATCATTAAGAAACATCAAGGTTTTGTACTATTTGTTTCTCTTTTACTAACTTTAGAACTACTTGGACAAGTAGAGTAAGAAATAGAACTCAAAGGCAAAACTATTAAAAATAATGGCAGGAGGTGACATGAAACCCATAGAGGTCACAGTGAGAAACTCTATGTGAACCCCCTGTAGCTGGACGGGAAGTAGTGCTCTGCCATCTTCAGGTAGCAACTCTACCACTGCAAAGCATTGACTCTGAGGTGGAAAGGATGGCTGGACAAGGACACTGTGCCTGTCATGTGTGTCCAATGTGACTGGGTAGGTGGAGGTGGTCCGAAGCTTTTTCTTCTTCTTTACCAGATATTTCATGACTACAATGTGGAAATGTGCCCAGTGGTAGAATATATTAACTAATAAGAGATGACCAAATATGTATAGGAATCTATAACAAAATGCCAGAGATAGGTACTGAACATGAGAGCGAGTCAAGAGTTTCATTAAATGGATGCCATGTAAGAATTTTTACTCAAAAGTTGTCAAACAAGGGCAAGTTTCTTTACCAGAGGTTTTATTGTGCAACATTTGGAAGCATTTTTGGTTTTGAAAACTGAGGTTGAATTAACAGCTTATAGAAGACAGAGACAAATAAGATTTCTTCAGCTTTTAGCTCGATGGTGTAAGCACCTGCTTCACAAGCATAAATCCTGAGTTCATTCCCTGCTACCATGTGCCACGCTGGCCCTAGGTCCCCAGGTGTATCATGCTGGCCCTTAAACCAGGTGTGCTGGTGCACATCTGTAATCCCAGCAGTGGGGAGGCTGAGACAGGAGGATCACTATGAGTCCAAACTGTGTAGTGAGATCCTATATCAAAAGAATAATAAAAGGAAAAAAAAAAAAAGACTTCTTCAATTCCACTCCAATAAAATCGTTTTGGGGCCCAAGATGTCAATAGTGCTGAAGTTTGAAATCCTGATTTCAGTGAAAAGGTACACTGGCCAGTTCATATACATTCCTATTTGGTTTGAAACTGAGTATTCTGCAGGTTATGTATTTTGCTGATTTATAGGTACTGGTGAAAGGAATGCAGAAGCTAAATTATAAATTATTTCTCCAGTGTACACTGTAGATAATGCATTAAAACTAAAAAGTCCCTGATATATTAGCATAAGACTGCATTCTGTTCACTGTGAATTACTTCTTATTCTATTTTGTTATTAAAACAGCTCCTTTTTCTTCTCAAGGTATAACATTATTTCAATGTGACATCTCATTGAAAATTGTCCTTGAGTGTAACAGATACTAATGTCGAACATGCCTTCATAATTTGCATCAAAATCTAAAAACTGATCAAGTTGGTTAAAGATTACTAAAAATCAGTTAATGTGGGAAAAATCATAAACCAAGTGACATCTTATAAAAGGCCTATTTAAATCACACCAGAATAAGAGTATGCCTGAAATTAAAAAGTGAATCTGGCATTAATAATACAAAGCTTGTTGACTTTTTTTCATTTTACTTTTGTTTTATTGAAGTACAAATATCAATGAGACAGTCTTAAGATACCTTGACAAGATAGATTTCATAAATTAATACATTGAAAACTGTTTTCACAATGTTTTGGTATCATAAAAGGTGTATACATGATATTATACTTACAGACATTATTACAGCAGATGTCTCTTATCAGTAAATTAAAAGACCGTAGCTGTTTGCGTATCTTATTTTTGATATATGAATTACATCAAAGATTCAATAATTAATACCTTCTATCTTGTTATTTTCCTAGTGGTTGTCCATAGTACTAGAAGCCGACATAATATCCTGTCCAATCACCATTAGTGCAAATCTTTCCCCTCAAAGAATTATGTAGACTCACAGCATTATCTATCCCAACTGTGCTGTCCATACACATGCATCATGATTCTTCCTTTCTATACCCCTTCATTGCTCTACACCTGTCAGAGATGGGCACTCCATTATCATTAAACTAACTTAGGTGCTTGAAATTGACAACACAATCCAACACAGTCCAGGATTCCACAACAATAGTGACTTATCCGAAGAAGTTGTCAACCATAGCCATTTACAGCTCAACTTAATATTATAGCCCAACAATGTATATTTCATTTTTATATTTTTCTGCTGGATAGTTAAGACCTAGATAGAGCAAAACTTATATACCAACATATGTTTTTATATTCTTATGAGGTCAGTGAATTCCCCTCAGGGTTTTTCTTGTAGTCCTGTACCTTATTCTGAAGATCCTTTGTCTGTGTCATCCATGTGGATGAGTCACGGTCAATGCTTGACCAGTTTGCTCTCCGTAACAGCCTGAGAGAAAGTTTTCTCTCCATGTCACTCTCCCCAGGCACACTATAGAACTTCTATCTCTTTCTTCTGTGGCTCCATAATCTCCTTGTTCAGAAAATTTGGAGCTCACCTGAGTTTCATGATGTTGCAGTCAGTTCTCCTATGTCCTGAGTCTTCACTGACCTTGAAAGGCTAGTGCCAAAATGTTGGCTGACCTTGTGGCTTTTCTATTTCTCCAGCTTTGATCTGTGAACTTAAGTTGTTAACCATCCAGGAGAAAAGCTGATTAGTATCCTGCACTGATTAGTATCCTGCAGCATATGCCATTCACTTTGCCTTATCTGACTCAATTCATTTTATTTGCTTTTGTATGTTTCCATTTGTATTTCTGCTTTTCGCTTCTTATACTAGGGAGACTATATGATATTTACACGTGTGTCTGGTTTATTTCACTTATGAGTATACGCTCAAGTGGCATCCACTTCAGTATAAATGCTTCAAGCTTATCATTATTAATAGCTGAGTAATACTCCATTATATAGAAATACCACATCTTTTTCAACCATTCCTCATGTGAAGGACATCTTGGTTGTTTCCAAGATTATGCTATCACATATTGTGCTGATATAAACGTAGGTACTTATGTATCACTATGCTACAATGTTTTCAGTTCCTTTGGAATAATTCCCAGTAGGGGGATAGCCAGCTTGAATGGGATTTCTAGTCCTCTTTTGAGGAGTCTCCACACTGACCTCCACAATTGTTGTACCAGTCTACATTACCAGCAACAGTGGTGAAGTATTTCCTTTTCCCCACAACCTCTCCAACATTTTTGTTCGTTGATTTCCTTATGATAGCCATTATTTCTGGAGTGAGATGGTATCTCAGTGTTGTTTTTATTTGCACTTCACAGATGACTAGCGATGTGGAGCATTTTTTCATATATTTATTTGCTTCTTTAATTTCGTCCTCTGAGAAGTGTGTATTCATCTCAGATGCCAATTTTGAATTGGGTCTTTAAATTTGAGAGCCCTGTTATATCTTAGTTCTTTATATATTCTAGACAGTAGACCTCTGTCTGATTGTTTATTAATTAGGATTTTTTCAAAATTTGTGGGTTGTCTTTTCAAACTGTTGACACTTTCTTTTGACATGCAGAAGCTCCTTAAGAGTTGATCCCAGTTGTTGATTATTTCAAGTGCTTCACGTGTGAATATATGTTTGTTCATGAACTCTTCACCTACTCCTATGTCTTCAAGAGTTCCTCCTACTTTCTCTTCCAGGACATTGAGTGTTTCTGTTTTAATGTTTAGATCTTTAATCCATTTTGACTTTAACTTAGTGCATGGTGATAGAGTTGGGTCTAGTTTTAGTTTTCGGCATGTAGAAAGCCAGGTTTTCCAGCACCATTTGTTAAAGAGGCTCTATTTCTTCCAGTGAGCTTGTTTACCCCCTTTGTCGAAGATCAAATGGCTGCGTGTGATTATAGATACCTCTGTATCTTCTGATCTATTTCACTGATCCTCAGGTCTCTTTTGTTACCAATACCATGTTGATTTTATCACAGTGGCTTTGTAGTATAATTTCAAGTCACGAATTGTGATGCCTCCTGCCTTGTCTTTATTGGCCAAGATTGCCTTTGCTATTCTAGGTCATTTGTGGTTCCAAATAAATTTTAGTAATGATTTCTGTATGTCTGGGAGGTATGTTGGTAGCAGTTTGATAGGGATTGCATTAAATCTGTACAGCAAGTTTGGGAGTATAGCCATCTTCACGATGTTGGTTCTTCCTATCCAGGAGTATGAAATATCTTTCCATTTTCTGAAATCCTCTATAATCTCTTTTCTTAGGATGTTGTAATTTTCTGTGAAAAGATCTTTGACTTCCTTGGTTAAGTTAATCCCAAAGTATTTCATTTTCTGTGGTGCTATTGTAAAAGTTATTGTTTCTATTGTTTCCCCTCAGTGTGCTTGTTACCTGTATAGAGGAATGCTATTGACTTTTGAGTACTGATTTTGTATCCTGCTATGCTACTGAATTTCCCTATCAGTTCTGGTAGTTTCTTGGTGGAATTTTTGGGGCCTTCCAAGTAAAGTATCATGTCATCTGCAAATAGTGATAATTTAACTTCTTTACCTATTCTTATTCCCTTTATTTCTCCCTCTTTTCTAATGGCTGTTTCTAATGATTCCAAGACTATATTGAATAGGAGGGGTGATAGAGGACATCTTTGTCTTTGTGCCTGATTTAAGAGCATACGATTTCAGTTTTTCCCCATTTAGGATTATATGAGCTTTTGGGTTGTCATAGATGGCTTTATCAAGTTAAGATAGAGTCCATCTATTCCAATTTTCTGTAGGACCTTGAACATGAATGAGTGTTGGACTTTGTAAAGGCTTTCTCTGCATCAATTGAGATGATCATGTGGTTTTTAGATTTCAGTCTATTAATATAGTGTATTACATTTATAGATTTTTGCATATTGAACCATCCTTGCATCCCTGGAATGAATCCTACCTGGTCATGGTGTATGATCTTCTTGATGATTTGCTGTATTATATTTGCCAGAATTTTGTTGAGTATTTTTGCATCTATGTTCATGAGGGAGATTGGCCTGTAGTTCCCTTTTTTGTGTGTCTTTCCCTGATTTTGGAATCAGTATAATACTTGCCTCCAGAAATGATTTTTGGGGGGCTGCTTCCTTTTCAATTTCATTGTAGAGTTTGTGGAGTGTATGGATTATATTATATCTTGTATAAATTTCTTGTAGAATTCAGCTGTGAATCCATCAGGATCTAGACTTTTCTTTGTCGGTAGGCTTTTTAATATGTTTCGTATTTTGTTGGCTGTTATCAGCTTATTTAGAGTTGTTATATCTTCTTGATTCAGTTCTGGTAATTTGTACCTTTTGAGGAATCTGTCCATTTCTTTTGTGTCTTCCAATCAGTGAGAGTAAAGATTCTTGAAGTAACCATTGATAATCTTCTGAATTTCCCCTGAGTCTTTGGTGATTTCACCCTTTTCATTCCTTATCGCTTGTGCTTGAATTTTCTTTTGCCTCTTTTTGATGAGATTGACAAGAGGCTTATCAGCTTTATTTAGTTTTTCAAAGAAACAACTTTTTGATTTGCAGATTTTTGTACTATTTTCTTCATCTCAATTGAATTAATTTCTGCTCTAAACTTTATCATTTTGTCCCGTCTTTGCACTTTGAGTTTTGTTTGCTCTTCTTTTTCTAGTTGTCGGATTGCAAAATGACACTGCTAATTGTCCCCTTTCTGATTTCCTAATGTAAGAACTGCTTTCATCTCATCCCATACATTCTGTTAAGTTGTACTTGAATTTTCATTGAATTGTAGATATTGTTGAATTTCTTCTGCAACCTATTGATTGCTGAGTAGGGTGTTGTTTAGTTTCCATGAATTTAGTGGGGTTTTCTGGTTTCTTTTGTCATTTATTTCCAGTTTCATGGCATTGTGGTCAGATAGTATGAAGGGATAATTTCTATTTTCTTGCGTATACTTAGGCATGACCTATGAACTACTATGTGGTCTATTTTGGAAAATGACCCACGTGTAGCTGAAAAAAATGTGTATTCAGCTGTGGTTGGGTGGAACACTCTGTATATGTCCACCAGGTCCATTTCTTCCAAGCTCTGGTTCAGTTCTGCTACATCCTTGCTAATATTTTTTTCTGATTGAGCTATCTTTTTGAGATAAGGGTGTGTTAAGGTCTCCTGTTAAGATTGTGTTCTTAGACATTAAGTTTTTCATGTCCCTTAAGATTTGTCTTACATAGTTGGGTGCTCCTGTGTTTGGTGCATAAATATTTATGAGTGTTACTTCTTGCTTTGAATTTTTCCCATGATCAATATATAGTGGCCTTCTTTGTGTCATTTAATCATTCTTGGTTTGAAGTTGAGACTGTCTGAGAACAGAATTGCTGCTCCTGCTTTTTTCTGAGGTGCTGGGGCATGTAGTATTGTTTTTCATCCTTTGAGTTTGAGCCTATGAATGTCCTTTTGAGTTAAGTATATTTCTTGTATACAGCATATTGTTGGATTTTGTTTCCTAATCCATTGTTCCAGTCTATTTTTCTTAATTGGAGAATTGAGTCCATTTACATTGATGGTTATAATTTAAATGTGCTGACTTATTTTTGTCATGATATTTACCCGGTGTTGTTTATTCCTTTGTAGCCTGTGTTTAATTGTCTGTCCTGTTTAGTGGGTTCCTTCCATTCTCATTCATGGAGTTCTGATCATTGTGGTCTCTCTCTGGAATATCTTTCAGCAGCCTTGAAAGGCTGGCTTTGTCATCATGAAACTATTTGTTCTTTGCCATGGAAGTATTTCACTTCTTCATCAAACTTGAAAGAAAGTTTTTCAGGGTATAATAGTTTGGGCTATAATTTGTTTTTGTGTAGGACTTGAAGAACTCTGCTCCATGCTCTCCTTGCCTTCATTGTTTGTGTAGAGAAATCAGCTGTAATTCTGATGGGTTTTCCTTTGAATGTGAGCTCCTTCTTCTCTCTAGCAGCTTTCAGTATATTATTTTTTGTGTTGGATTTCTGGGATGTTAACTATTGTATGTCTTGTGTTTCTACTTGGGTTGACGTTATTTGGTGTTCTGTATACTCTGGTGACCTGAATGTTGGATTGTTTCCTCATATTTGGGAAGTTTTCTGCGATTATTTCTCCCCAAATTCTGTTTATGTCATTTGTATTTACTCCTTCATTCTTGTTGATATGAATTATTCTCACATTGTTCGTCCTGGCATTATCTTGCAAGTGATGGATTATTTTTTCCTGCATTCTCATTGTTTTTAAGAGATCCTTCCTCACCTTTTCACTTGCTGCTCCGGCATCTTCAAGATCTGAAACTCTGTCTTCGCTTTTACTCAGACGGTTCTGTAGACTCATGATTGATATTTTTAGTTCTTCTATATCTTTTGACTGTGTTTCATGTCTTCTATTTCTTTTCTGTATTGCTCATTCAAGGAATCCATCATATTTCTGATCTCAATTTTTTTTATCCATGTCTTCTTTAGAGGTAGTTATTAATTCTTTTTCTGCTGTGTTTCTTCCAAGTTGGGTTACTTCTGTATATTTCTGGACTTGTTTCTGTATTTCAGATGCTATGACTTCAAGTAATTCTTTTTTTTGAAAAAAAAGAATTCTTTTTTTATTTCAGAACTTATTTCTGCTCTGAGTTCCTCATGATCTTACTGCTGCTGTGTCTTGGCTTGAGATGCTGTTAATTCATACATTTCAGCTGGAACAGTGCTCTCTGCACTTGTTCTGGGTGAGCATAGTTTTTCTTCCCAATGTTTCTGGAATTCATTCTTTATTTCAGATACTATGTATTCAGATATTTCTTTTTTAATTTGGGGAATTACTTCTCATTTTATTTCCTCTATAGCTTTCTGCCGTTGTTCTTTTGCTGCTGTATCTGTTAATTTATTCATTGCTGCTGAGCTAGTGTCCTCTGCCCTTACTGGTGGACTCGGGGTCTGGGATTGTGTTTTTCCTCTTCTCTTTGTCATTTTGTATAGCACTGACCTTTGACCTTTGGTGTAGAGCTCTGGTGCAGCTATAACCTTAGTTTGTTATGCAATTCGGGTGCCAGTCTATTAAGTATGAGACTATCCAGGTATGCCTATTCTGGATCTAGCTGTCGTGTTAAGTTCCTTTTTTTTCCTGCAGCTTCTTTGGTTCCTCTCTGTTGATTCCCTCTTCAGGCGAGCACGAACTGAACTGGGATGCAGAGCAAGTAATGAAAATTCCCTTTCTTAGCTGGCTTTGGGGCGAGGATCCAGAAAATTGCTGGGGTCAGCCCTCCTGTGTCAGGCAGTTTGCTCCCCAGGTGGGTGAGCCTGGGCTTTGGTGGGTCGCCTGGGCTCACAAATGTATAGTGAATGATCTTATTCACTGAGTATACTCTACTGGGTCGGCCAGCCTGTGCTGGGTCTGCGGCTACAGGCCATAACCTGAGAAGGGTGGGAAAGGTCCCTCTGGTGCAGCGGACCTGGAACCCTCAATCACAGGCCAGGCTACGCTGGGTTTTGGGCATTGGTGTGGGACTGGGTATTGCTGAGAAATGTCTCTCTGGCGTGGCAGGCTTGGAGTTTTCACTCCTGGACGACCTGCACTGTGTCTGGTGCTGTTGGGTGGGATCAGTAATTGCTGTGAAATGTTTTTCTGGTGTGGTCTGCCTGGAGCTCTCACTGGGCCATGGGGGGTTGGGGGGGAGGTAATCCCTAGGAAATATCTCTCCAGCACAGCGGGCCTGGAGTTCTACACTAACTGAACTTTGATGCCAGGGACTCAGGGAAATTCTCACTCGCTCAGTGGGCTTTAGGGCAGGGGATCTGGGGAGGTGCTGGTGAGTGGGTCCTGAGGTTTCAGGCCGGTTTCTGGCTTGGAGGGCTTGGGGACAGGGATCCGGGTAGCATGTCGGAAGAAGCCAATTGCTCTTCCTTAGACTCAACACACACTCACTGATCTGGGATGACTGGTGAGTCGTGCAATTTTCCACTCACTGGGAGAGTTTGGGGCAGGATCCAGGAGGCCACTGGATTCAGCCGCTGTCTGAGGCTGGTCTTTGGCTGGGCGGCTTGGGCAGGATCGAGTAGGCTCCTGGAGTCAGTGGCGCTATCTCTGTCGGGTCTCTGGGGCTGGGCGAGATCGAGGAGGATGGCGGAGTCAGTCGCGCTGTTTCTGGCCAGTCTCTGGGGCTCCTTGTTGACTTCTTGACAACAAAGATTGTTAAATGCTTGGAAATTATTGTGAAGCAAAACAGAAGTTGCTCTGGTGCCTCTAAATTCTGAAAAGACCTCAGGGATTTCCTGGTTTCTAATCATGAAGTGGAGCCCAGAGGATGGAAGCGAAACCTTACCTTTGGTATCAGGAGCTTCCTGACAGACTAGCATGCAAGCTTTCTGATTCCTGTCCCAGTGTTCCTCTCAGGGCCTCCTATGACTCCTGTGAGTGAGACAGCATCTCTCTAAGGAGTTATCTAATGCAAAGTCTCCTATATATTATACTTGTAGTAACTGGAATTGAAAGATTATCTAGAAGAAGAAAGCAAATATGAAAATGAAAACTGAGGATTGAATAAGGCTTAGCAATATTGCCTGCTAAACATCCTTATGAGTCTATTTCTCCACCTTTGCATGTGAAGATATGGGAATATACTGCAACTAAAAAATGTATGGGCTATGGAAACCCAATGTTCATGGAGCATCACTGAATGTTCTGTGGTCCACAGTACAAAACATGAGGCAATGTGAAAATGTATAGCTTGCCAAATGTCTTTTCTATAATTTATTTTATTTTTAATTTTATTATTGTAGTTTCTCAGTATGTAAGTATTATCCTCATTGGGAAGAGCTGCTATGTGAACATCACACATCCTAATATTTTTTGTAGTCCTGTGTCTTTCTGGTCCTTTCCCTCCCTCTAACTTTTAAGCTTTTCCTGTTTGGAAAAGTCCTGCTTCTCTGTTAGTCCTATCATCTACCATTTACTTAAGCTTGTACCCACTGTCCAAAGTAAATTCTTTTTCTCCAGGGCCCAAGCCCTGCTTTCTCTGCAAAATCTCGTCCTGGGCATCCTGACTCTAAATGCTTCTTTGATCCCCCACTAGTTCACGGTTCCTTTTAAGCTCCTTTGAAGACATCTACTATCATACACATGGCTCCATACTTCTGCTGTTGTTTCCTCTCTCCACTATGAAAGAATGTGGTTCTTGACTTTTTATTCTCATTTTGCATAAATATCAATAACAGAGTAGTTGCAATAACTACAATCTCAGTAAGTATAATTTATCTTTTACTTTAGTTTTTTTTCACAGAAGACAACCTAATATGTTGCGTGTAAGTTGGAGTTTTCCTTTTCTAATACACTTTACCTTACTTTACCATTCTACCAATAAAATATATGTCCAAGTGATTTTGCCATAATTGATTGTCCGTGATGTCTTTAATAAATTCATATATTGTGTGTATTTATTAGGGAAACATAGACTTAATATGAAAATCAGACAAGGTATTTTGTATTCAATGTCTTTGTCTGGTTAATTTTTTTTATTTTATTAGTGTATTTTTGCAGTGTATAATGATTTCATTCACTAGGAAGAACTGGTATATGTATATAACATAACAAATCTTAACACATATATGTAGATATTAATTTTATGTTTTAAACATAATCTTTTAACTCTGAAATATAATAGAACTTAAAAAAGAGCTCTGATTCATATAATTTTATTAGCCTGTCTCTAATGCCTTTTATAAAGGTAGAATGTGTTCAAATTTTTATGTCTTATTTTTTTATTTGGTACAGGGTCTCACTACCCAGCTTAGACTGAATGATCTTCCTTTCTCAGCCTCCCCAGTGCTGAGATTACAGGTATGTGCTACCATGGCTGGTTTCAGTAGCCAGCTCAGGGGCTGGCAGGATATGTGGTGCTGGGGATTGAACATAGGTCTTTGTCCTTGCCAGGCAGGCACTTAGACCACTGAGCTATCACCCCAGCCTGAAGCTAGAATGTGTTTATGTTTTATCAGAGTCACAGTTTGTTATGAAAATTGGTGTTTCTAATCCATTTACCTTTGGGTGTGAGCAGAGATCTATCACTCTAATCCTACTGTTCTTTGTAAATTTGCAGTCTAAGCATGATCTAGGAGTGATATGATGGTTATGCTAAGCTATGCAAAAATAGGGAATAAAGAAATTCAGCTTGGCTATGTGATGAATTTCAGCACCTCTGATGGGAATTTATTATTTTTAATTACTTCCCAGTTGAGTTGAGGAAAAGTAATTTTTGCTGAGAAATTTCAGTCTTCTCTTTCTCCATCAATGATAGATATAACGTGATGGAGGATGCAGGTCTTGCCATCTGTATTAAATGCTATACTACCTTATAGATCTTTTTAATATTCCAGCAGCCCATGCAGAATATAAGATGGAAAGAGCAAAGATCAGAGAATTGCACCCATTTCCATAGCCATTTCCTCTTCTCTTTGCTTAACTTTCATTCTTTTGGTTGAAGCTTGAGTTGACATGTTCCTGAACACGATAAGTTATTTCACATTAGTCTTTGATCTTGCCCATGGAATTAGTGACCATACCTGGCTTTTTTCTTTTGCCTGTGGCTCTCTCCCTATGGAAGTGATTTGTTCGTAGTCAGAAGGATTGGGGAAAATATTTATTTAACTTGTCTCTAGGTGATCTCACTGATGTTACAGGAAATACAAGAAAATCTCAAATGATCACCCAGTCAAACCATGATATTTATCTAGCTATAGTGCTCTAGGATTTGCACAAGGGCACAAATAAAATCTATTATATTTTTTAAAGACCACTCTCATTGTTTTATCAAAAACAATTTAGCAACCTTTTATATCCAGTTGTTATCCATTCTGTAGCAACCTTTAAGAAAACATACAAACGATTAAATAAAGGGGGCAGGAGCCTCTATATGTAAGTGTGTACATCCTCTAGCCAGTAATAGCATTGTTTGGAAATTTGTATAGAATGCAGATTCTCCACTCCCATTCTAGATCTATTGAATTAGAAACTCTGAGGCCCAGTATTGTAATATTTTATTTTATTTTATTTTTATTTATTTATTTATTTTTTTTGCCTTTTCAGTTGGGTTCCTTTTATTTAGTAATATGCATTTAAAGTTCCTCCATGTCTTTTCATAGTTCGATAGCTTATTTCTTTTCTTTTTTTTTTTTTAGGTTATTACTGA